>WEIT01008884.1:459815-470452 GCA_013389985.1 Dryoscopus gambensis
GGCAGCCGCCCGCAGGGGAACGCGCCCGCCGGGCCCGGGGCAGCCGGGCAGCGGCCTGAGCACTGAGGGCACTGCCCCAAAGCAACGGGCAGCGTGCGAGGGAGGTGTGCGGCTCGGCAGCTCCGGCTGCAGCTCTTTGTTAGGGCAGCAGATGGTTCTGCCGAGAGAAGCCGGCTTTGCCCAGCCATGGCCGCATTAACCTCTAAGTGCACTCTCTCTCCCCGGTCTATTATAGTCTCATCCGTGCCGACAATAGCTCTTTGGTGCTGCACTGTGCTGCTGCCTTTGGCTCCCAGCACAGCGTTTACGGCCATTCATCAGTGCGAGGGCTGTGCCTAAACTATCGCTGGTTGGTCGGCTGGCCGAGCTCTCCTGGAGGAGCCTTGAACCACCTAGTCAAAGGCAGGACCAGCCAGAGCAGGACTACAAGTAAATATTAAGATATAGGCACAGGGACATATGATATTGCTTGGATTTCTACAAGAAATGCCACGTTTCCCTCTGCTGCCACAGCAGCAGTTGTTCATTGACTGGTGAGGCTGTATCAGCCTCCCACCAGAACCCACTCTGGAGGAACCCAACAGCATTTTCCATTTTACAGTTCAACTTACTTCATAGTCCCAAATTCTGTGTCCACAGAGGGCACTGCATGCCTCACTTCAAAAGTATTGTGACTTTTCCGTAAGTCTGGGGGTTTTAACAGGCAGGAGAAATGAGTACAGGCCCCACAGCTTCCATCACCAGGGGCTCCCTACCCAACACAGCACAGCAAGAGCCACAACAAGCAAAGGACCTCAGTTTTCAGCTTTTAACTTTCGAGAGTGACAGACTGCAGGAAACTTCTAGTATACAGATATTAGATGTGAAAATACAATCCAAAATCTAAAAGGTCTGCGAGCCTTAAGCAGCCAACCTGCGCATAAATTTTGAGATGAACATCACTTTTGGGAACTTGCTATCACTGAATTCCTATGATGAATCTAAGTAATGGAAAAAGTGAGAGACAAGTACATAGAAGACATCACACTAAAAAAATTCTTCTGCAAATACACCAGAATTACTTAAGAAGAAAAAAATGCTTTTTAATTATAAGGTCTATGTACAGTATGCAACAAAGTTTTTTATCTTAAAATTTGACACATACCAAAAATAACCACACAGAACAAATTTACAAAATTATGGGGCAGTAACACTGGGGTGAGGGTGTGGGAAAGCCGTGTCTCTATCTGAGGAATGGCACAGCCCAGTTCTAGTTGGGATGCAGTCAGCAGCTCAGGCACAGGCAGAAAAGACTGAGGAATTCTTGTCATGCCTCCATTACCTTGAGCTGCTGCTAGTCATCACAGCTACAAGCACAAAAGTCAAACTACTCTCTAACCCATAATGAATCAGATCCTTTAAGATGACATTTGGAAGTTTTTAATTATCTCAAGCCAGAGGAACAAAGCAGATTTTCTGAACTGGGCACAGTTCTTCAAAATCAGCTTCTATTAGCCTAAGGCTGTGGTTTCACAAGCAGCTGTGAACTAATCTGAAGCTTATTGCCACTACAAGTCATCTCACACATCCACTGAAGGCCTGCACTTACCTTCCTCCCATGCTCCTCTGACAACCTCATTAACGCAGCCAAAAAACTGCAGAGCTTTCTGCTGCAGTAACCAGGAGAGGCTACTCATGGATGGGGTCCAAAAAGCAGTGGAAAGGGCATCTGAGCTGCCTGCAGCAACAGGTCAGCTGCCCTGCCACTCACACACAGCTACAAGTCATGATACAGAAGGCAAAGCACCCAAAGTAGAATTTGAGATTTCTCCTCTGTGGTCACTTAATACTCACAAGGCCCCACTTAACAGCTGATGTTACCTGACACTGTTGCAATTGTTCCCCTCCATTAGTATTAACATTGGTGGCGTGTGCACATCAGGGCCCCCCATCTTCCTTTGTTCATGCACAGATTTCATAAGAAAATAGTAATTTGTGCAAGAAACTACATGCCTGGGGTGTAATTAAAGCAGAAACTCAGCAATGCTTCCTTGGCTTCTGTCCTCAGTAAAGGAAGCTTCAGAGGAATTCTGCCACCACACTAATTCACACAACACCTTGAGAACATTTTCTAATCATATTTAGGAAAAAAAAAACCCAGCATTTTATTTTACCAAGTGGAGAATTTTATTAGGTCAGAATAATAAACCTAGTAACAGCAAGATGATTGTAGCTAGAAGCAAGACAACTGCACTCCTACAGGGAATTTATAGGGAGGTATTACCCTACCAACACCATCATGAAGCCAATCATTCACAGTAAAATAGATGTAATAAATACTGCAAGTCCAGCATGAAAGGTGACACAAAGGAACATGAGCAGCAAGAATTCACTTTTTCTAGAAATCATAAACAAACCTAGGCCACAGTGAAACAGCTTTCCTAACCTCAGCTTCATTAGGAGACAGCCATCCCTCCAATTCCAGCTGTTTGCATAATCCAGACCTGGGATTTAAGGCAGAAAAAGTAGGAGGGCTGATCTGAATGCTGGCTCTCAGCCAGCACACCAGTCACTGGGGCCAGAAGGTGCCTGTGGCAGCTGGCCTCAGAGCCCTGCACACCAAGATGGATAGTCATTAGCCAGCCTGAGGAGAAGCTGACAATAGAGAGCTGTAATCTATCCTAATGGAGACAAAATAGAGAGAAAAAACCAAGAGACTGACATGTTTTGCTCAATTAAAGTATTTTCCTCAGGACTGCAAGCTGGTAAAGGGAGGTTCTGTGTAAGCCATAGCACTAAGGTATCTTGTATCCTTTTCAGCCACATCATCATCCCTGCTGAGGCTAAAACTCCAGTTTTCAGACACACACTTGCCTTTTCCAAGGTGGTATACCTGGCAGAAATTCACTTTTGCTTTAAGATGGTTTCTAGAAGACTTTTGAGTAAACGCACAGCGGTTTCCTGCAAACATGTGAGCCTCATCTCTGACAACTTGCTAACGTGTAAAAAATGTGAGAGGGAGGGCAAAAAGAAAAGGGGGTAGAGGCGAGGGAGCTGTGCTGGGAGCAATGACCCTTCTCCTCCTCCAGTACAGGAAGAGTTGCTGGCAGTCTCTGGTTCCTTAGGTGACCCTGCAGGAATAAACGGTGACTCATCTCCTTTGGGAGCCTCCTGGAAGCACCCCAAGGAGCTTTGCTGCCTATACTGTGTGCCACCCAGAGATAGCACCCAGCCCCCAGCTGGGATGGGCCACCCATGACTCTACAAATTACCTCTTTTCAAATTTAATTTTTGAAAGAAGAAAACGTGAAGTATTTCACTAATTCACACTTTTTTAGAAAGTTGAAGTTAACCCTGCACGGTGCTTCTCGCACCATGACATAAAATCTAAACGTCTTGGCCACTGCTGCTTAAATAATTAAACTGTCTGGTGACATTCAAGTACATTCATATATTAAGGTGACACAGCATAGCTCAGGAAACACTACAAAGAAACCCAGGTCTCCAGGAACCCTGGCACAAGCATTTAGCTACCCGAGCTGATATATTCAGGCATCCACAGCCAGTGCCAAATACAAAAATACAAAGAGAGCTGGCCAGGGAGGGGGAGCACAGAGCCATTGCCCAGGACAGAGAGTTCCACCAAAGTCATATCATATTATATGAAGAGCAGGGATTAACCAAGAGACAGGGTATCCTTAGTACTCAGAAATTAGAAAATCAACTTCTTGCTGCGCCTGATAGTTAAGCAGGAAAATAGGTGGCAAGAAAGGATGGCCCCGCAGCAGCCCAGGCCCAGACCTGCCCCCACACAGCTCTCCTCAGGCTGAACGATGTAGGTTCGCATACCAAGCAGCTTTGCCTTTACGCGCAACTCATGATCTAAAAATTTCAACAATTCCTCTAAGAGCAGAATTCTCCACTGCAAACCACTTTAGCTGCCAGAAGCTCCCCTGCAGCTCATGACACGTGAGTTGGAAAAACTCGAGACATCTCCACTGCCTTCCCAAACGGACATGAGTTATCACAGCTATGCTTCTCCACCTGAGATAAAGACTGGGCCATCATTAAACTGTGCTCACGTCCCACATTCACAGGGACAAATATAGCAATAGGACATCATGAACAAGAACAAAGTCTCATTTCCCATTTGCTACAAGTAGGGCTGTAGGAGAAAGCTCCTTCCCCTTCTCTTCCCGACACCATACCATGTTATACTATGTGCAACCAAGAGCCCCGGGCTGCAGCACCACAATTTTGTAGGGCTTTTAAACAAGAGACCAAGTCCTTATTATGGCTTTGATGTTATTTTATTAATGCTCACCAACCATTTAAGGGTTCTGCTCAATATTCAGCTAGATTAAAAATAAAAATTCAAAGAAACAGCAAGCATGCTGAAGTCTGGAGTTTTTTACCTGCCGTTATCTCAGTAATCTGACAACTCCTTGGAAGGAGGTTTTAGCTACCTGTAAACTGACCTCTTCTCTGAGGCAACCAGCAACTGCATAAGAGGAAATGGCCTCAAGACATGCCAGGGGAGGTTCAGGTTGGACATCAGGAAGTATTTTTTCACTGAAAGGGTTTTAAGGCACTGGCACAGGCTGTCCAGGGAGGTCACCATCCCTGGAGGTGTTCTTGAACCAACTCGATGTGGCACTTAGTGCTACGGTTCAGTTAATAGGGTGGTGTTGGGTCAAAATTGGACTCTGTCTTGGAGGTCTTTTCCAACATTAATGATTCGAATAATCCAGTGCAGATGAGAACAAGAAGATATGTCCACTACTTACTGAGGCACTGAGCCCTGGTCACTAAAAAATACCCCACAGAACACACTGGAAGACCAAAGCACTGCTGCATATTCTGCACAGGCACACTCAGCTGCTTTGGATGAGTTTTGTTGTTTCATTCCTCTCAGGCTGAGGGGTTCCTACAGGCATTCATTTCCCTACAAAGTTCAGAACAGACCCCATCCTGCAGGAAGTAATACTGCGAGGCCATATCAGTGATATTCAGGATGCCTTTCTAGAAGAGAGGCTCTTACACAATGCTGACATTTAAATTTATATGCTCTAGTCAAAGTTGCACCTACATGTCTCAAAGGTCAGCCAGCAGCCCTGGGCTGTTAGCACTGTGCGAACAGGACAAAGGTCTCTGCTAAATAAACCAGAGAATCACCAGGCTTCTCCAATTTTCTGCAAGATAGGACAAAAAACAATCCTGGAAGAACAAACATCCCTCAAGAGTATATACCTGGTCCTATATCTATATGATTATAAAGCAACACTCGTCTAATCTGCAATTGTTTGTTTATATGCACAGGAAACGTGCAGGAGCAAGTTTCTCCTGTGCATATTTGCATCTAAAACCTGGCTCCCAACCTCCCCTCTGAACGAGTGGACACACGCTGCCCATTTCATACATTAATCACACTAAGGCAGGGCTGACCAGAGACCAAGCTGGGGTAAAGACTTTGACCAAGACAGTCTGAGATTCCCTGGTCCCCAGCCCCTCTCTCATCCAGTTGTCCCTGCAAGACCTCTGGGTGCTGGCAGAATGACAGCCTCAGGCCGCTGGGGTGCCAGCCCATCTCCCTGACATTCCCCATCCCAAAGCTCTCACTGTAGGGGCTGCTGGCCAAGGCTATTAATAACCAACATTGCGCCCAGAAGTCTCCTTGTGCCAAAGCCAAGGCCTTCTCAAAGTCTTTTCTGCAGCTGTCAGGAACTCGTGTGATTGATTACGAAGAGTTCATTTGCATCTTCAGCCTAAATCAGAGAAGGCAACAAACCCCAAATTCATACCAACTAACCACACATCACAGATTTGAAAGTTTTATCTACAATTAAATCACTCACCTACAGTTCTGCTCTTGCGCAAGTGCATGAGAACAGGGCCTCCATCAAACCACACATTTCATAATTTACAAAGAGCAAGAACAGGCCTCCACTCCCTACAGACCCAGCAAATATTATCTATTTTGTTTATTATTTTAATAAACATTATTCATAAGTGCGTGAATTTAATTAACATGGTACTGAAACTGGTTTCGCCTTGTATTAAACTGGTTTGGGGTATCCACAAAGGGTAATCCTTTGGGATTAGTAAGGAGATGGGTGGATGAGAAGTTGTTGGCAGCAGAAGGAGGGCTATCAACTGGAATTTCAAACTGTAGCAGTATTTGTCTGATACAACCTTGCTGAAGGTGTTGCTCAACCCTTCACGATGACTTGCAAAGGTCCAGCTAAAAATTCCACAAGTGCCCCAGCAGGATTCAAGACACATAAACCATGAAAATGTGGTAATGCATAAATGTATATAGGTTTGAAGATGTATTGAGAGATCTAAATGAGAGCTGGAGAGATATTCCAGTCCAAATTACAGAACAGTATTAGAATTTTGCTCTTTTTATCATAAACTGACTTCTGTAACACAATAAAAATTCAGGTCCTCCAATTCCAGATGGCTGTGAATGGAAAACAGGAGAAAGCATCACACCAGAAGAAATCCCTGCTTCCTCTGCCCCTTACAGTTGCTAAGAATTGCAGTACATTGTGCATAGTATAAAACAGAGTATCAAAAGTGCTGAAGAATAAAACAGTTACAGAAATAGAGCCTGAAAGAAAGAAATAAATGACATCATGACAGAAGATAAAGTATTGATCAGAAACAAGATTAAATTTTTTTATGATTGCAACTGCTACAGTAGAAAGAGTTTCTCAGTCCATCCATGGAGTCACTTGCAAAAGAGCTAACTAATCTATTATCCCAGAATGGCATGGACGCAGCTGGAAGAGTCCAGGGACACACTTAAAATGCAAAGTTGTTCAGAGGAAAAGCCTGAAGCAAACAGAACACTGCAGAGTCCAGCTGCAGCAGCACAGCTTTGCTTTTTCAGTACATGGGAAAAGTGAAAAACAGACCTTGTGGGGAAGCTTGGACAGCCAGGACCTGAAGATCAAAGAGGAGATATGAGGCTAAGGAAGAAGTGATGAAAGCAGATTTCAGCAGCCTGGGAGCTGATGCAGTTTCCCATGGGGAAGCTAATACCAAGGGAGCAAGCACAGTCACATATATGAACTTAGGAGTGGAAAGTATCACAAAGCCAAGGGGGACATCACTGTTAGAGTAGAGGCAAAGAGGATATTTGGGACTGAAAAAAGAAGAGGGTTATGTTTTCTCTGTTTCTTAAACTGAACTAGTCCAGCAGAAGCTCAGCACCACTACAGAAGAGGCAGCTGCAGACAAAGTTCACCACTTCAGTCTGTCTCTAGGCAGCTGGGATTAATTCCACCAGTTCAGACTATCTGGAACTTCAGCAGCAGAGATGAGGTTTTGGAATGGCACTCAAGCCCTTCAGTTAATCAGGATCAGTAGTAAAACAGTTACATTAGCAAACACACAAATATTATCAGCACACATTCTTTCAGCAATAGGACATCTCCAGATACAAAGCAGGAAACAGTTCTGATTCACCATATTTCCATTAAGTGCATATTTCCAGCTCTGTAGGTCTATATAAAGTCAAAAAGCAACAGTAACAGGACACTGACCGTTCCAGAGGTAGATGAAATTTAGCAGTAAAAGACTATCCTTTCATACAGTAGAAAAATAAAGGCTCTTTAAAAATTCTTCACATGGTTATCACTTTACTGCCCAAACCGAGTGAAGTATGTGGATTGCTTCATGCTGACCAATGCAAACAAGCATTTCATTACAAGGCTCACTGGCTTGGCACACTGTATTTGTCAATCGGTTTAAAGATAACAGCATGGGTTAAAAAAAAAAAAAAAAAAAAGAAAGCATCGTTTACGTAAGCAAATTCCACCTCAAAGGACATCTGAGTAAAAGCCCTCCTCTCACCCACCACAGAAGGCCACCTCTAAAAGAGAAGGCAGCAATTTTCCAAGAATGCCACAAAGGGTTTTATATCAGCAAGAACCCTCAAGCACTGAAGGAGCTGAGATATTGCTCATTTTCTTTTCAAGTTCAGCTCAAAAGTTATTGTTACCACAAGGACTTTTAGCCTACTGACGCAGGGAGGTTAGCAGCTCGCAGCTAAGATTGGTGATAACCTCACTTTATGAGCCCAGTGCTCCATCTGCTACCAAACACTGGAAGGCAACTCCCATATCAAATGTTCTGCTGCATGGAAGGAAAAATAAAGTGCACCAGAGGCACCAAGTAACTTACTAATCACAAGCAATCCATGTGATTTATACCTAAACTGGTCGCCAAACACCGTGCCAAATAAATCAGAAAGGTTTTTCATCTTGACACTTAAGCACTTTTCTTGAGCGTGACCTCACATTAGTTAAGTGCTGAGGTGCCACAATTAGCTAAGGATGGAGCAGAAAAAAGACTGACTTATAAATAGAACTGCCTGGGAAACAGGAAGTTTATTTGATTTCCCTAAAAATTGCACAACACGGAAGTTTGCTAGCCAGCTGAGGGCTATTCCCACATTTTTAACTGGAACGTGAGAGTTTTGAACCCTGCATCCTCACTCTCAATGGTTTTCACCCTCCTGAAGGGGATGCTCTACCATACCAACAATGCTTTGCAAACTCTAGAATGGTTTGGGTTGGAAAGGACCTTAAAGAGGACCCAGTTCCAACCCCCTGCCGTAGGCAGGGACACTTTCCACTAAATCAGGTTGCTCAGTGCTCCTTCCAGCCTGGCCTTGAACACTTCCAGGGATGGGGCAGCCACAGCTTCTCTGGGCAACCTGTGCCAGGGTTTCACCCCCACCTCACACTAGTGATGTGGAAGAGGAGGCAGAGGAAGCAAAGGGCTGAGGAACAATACTGACAGACAAGGGCTTCAGCAGAAAGACAGGATTGTTAAGCAGCATCCAGCCAGCGCTTCCCTCCGGCAGCGAGTTCCAGTTCCCGCAGAACGGTTCCTCTGTGCCACTCCCGCAGCGCGCCAAGCAAAGAAACTCTCTGCTGGGAAGTAAAAACGCAGTTTGTTTCAAGGTGCTTCCTCCTGGGCTGGAGAATGGTAGGGTGGATTGAATTACATGCACGGAAAGACGAGGGAATGCAAACCGAGGCAGGCATGCAGGCGTACACACAGAACATTCTGGGCCATGAGGGACGTTTGCCAGAGGTCAAGGATTGGGGCCCACAGGTGGCAGCAGGTCAGTGTCACAGGGCATGCACTTGTGGAACAATCAGATTTACGTACCCCAACACACCCAAGCAGAAAACCCTCATGGCACTCATGTTATGTTTAGAAATAGCACAACCAAACTACTCACAAGATCACACTGCCAAGGAATGCTTGTATTTTACAGCAGCAAGGAAGATGCCAACCAAAAAGAAATGTTAGAAGTTGAGATGCTGGAGAGTCAAAGTTAGAAAGGAACTAGAAGCTCTGGAAAGGACTGTGCAAGTAAAGCACTCAAACTGGGGCACCACTCCCAGAACAGGGAGAGAAGACCAACTGTGGCCTGAATTAAGTATCTTTTCAGTGACTCAGAAGTTATTCTGAAACTCCTCTTCCTTCCTGCAGGACTCAGGCTATACCCATGTGTTTATCTCCTATCTTCACATGATACTCAGCTTTTTCATGGCCCTGCACATAAAATACAAGCGACTAGGCAGGGACAAACCGTCCAGCACTGAGGACAAGCCCATTAATCATGGACATGTAAATTACACTAATCACAGTTAAATACAGCAGCATCACACTGAACCTTGGAGCCCTCAGTGTACAGCATCACACAGCGAAATGCTAGCACAAAAGGCTCCCAATACTGAAAGAGAAAGCCAGTGCTGCATGTATTACGTACTCCAGGTGCAAACCGTACAGTACAGCAGCCTCCCTACATTCTAAGATATTCCCAAATCCTTAAAATAAACGAGTCTGGCATAAGCCATCCTGGGCAAACATGAGTAGCAACAGGGTGCCAGACTCCTATAAGGAACACGGTGATGGAATGAAACCTGCAAAACAGCCTGACTGCAGAAATCGCTTCCAAAGGACCAGTGTAAGTCAGCGTGCAAGTTGCCCTGTCCTAAGTCCTGGAGAAAGACGATTTCCTTTATGGTTCTTCCTGCCGAAACGCTAGAATTTTATTCTTATTAATTACAGGCAGTTAATACCGTACATGCCTACAGGTAGCAAGCAAGCTGATTCCAGCGGCTCTAGTGTGTAAGCCGGCAGGGGGGCTTTGAGGCGAGGACGCTCGGGGAGCGGAGCGGCCGTGCCGCATCACACAGCCCCGCTCTCGCTCGGGGAACAGGACGCTAAAGGGACGCAGGTGCTGCCATGCGCAGGTGCCACAGCTGCCCCGGCCAGACACAGCTGGAGGGTCTCCAGAGCCCACGTCCTGCTCCCGACACGAGCACGGAGAGGGCCCCGGAGCGGATACGGGACAAGAGGAGTGGCCAAACCCTCCCTCACCCCCGGAACGCGGGGCCGTTCAGCCCTGCCGGGCCAAGATCCCACTGCCCGCCGCCGCTCACCCGCAGATCCAGCTCGGTGCGGTGCAGCCCGAGGCGGCCTAACCCCACGGCCAGATCGTGGATGCAGAGCGCGCCGTCGCGGTTCACGTCGAGCTTCTGGAACAGCGCGCGGAGACGCCGGTCCTGCTCGGAGACCTCGCACAGCGACCGCCCGCAGGACCCTGCGCTCCCCCCGCCGCCGCCGCCGCC
>WEIT01008884.1:481303-519556 GCA_013389985.1 Dryoscopus gambensis
CTGGGCAGGCACCGGGCCGAGACCGTGCCGCAGGTCGGTGTAGGGCGCTGGGAAGCGGGCTGAAACCTCCCGTAAGGCCGCTAGTAATGGGAGGCCGGGAGTGGCGTAAGATCGGGCTGCAGCTCGGTGCACGGGCTGGGAGGGGGCTCAGCCCGGGCTGCAGCTCGGTGCACAGGCTGTGGGGCCGGAGGAGGGCTGCGGCCCGGGCATGGTCCGATGCTTGGCCCCTGGGGCTGGACTGCAGGGCAGTCGGGGGTTCAGAGGGCCAGGAGGTGGGCTAAGACCTGGGCACAGCTCAGTGCACGGCTCTGACAGAGAGCTGGGTCCTGAATACGATTCAGTGCATGACCCCGGAATGCCAGGGGACAGGCGGTGACCTCACAGCAGCCGAGGCTGAGACTTGGCAGCAGCTCAGCGCAGGGGCAGGTACTGCTCGTGGAGTGGGCTGGTGGTGTGGAGCACTGACCCATCTCCCCCCACTCTGCTCCAAGGTGTCTACAGGACATCGGAACCTCTGTAGAGGTGCCCGGGCACCGGCAGAGCCAGCTGGATTCTCCCGCAGCCACCGGCCGGGAGAGGGTCTTTAATCACCCACGCACCCACCCACGCAGGCAGTTCCTAGAATCAGTGAGGATTGTTTACTGCCCAGTGTTCATAACCTTGTCCCTTTGAGATGTTAATCAGCTCCTGCCTCCCTGGTTTAGGTGTTGTGTAAATGTGTAACGAAATTGCTGTTTCCAGCCCCAGATCTGAACTGTGCAGGGCACAGCTCTGAGCAGACCCGGAGCCGGGGGGAAGGCAGCATTCCCGGTGGGCCTGGCGATTGGACAGCCAGATGACCTGATTCGGTTGTTATGCTGTGTAATCTGGAGCAGGCTGCTTGTTTTTTTCCTTCTCTGCTGCTTTCTCCGTTTGTAAGAGACAGGTGCTAACACTTAAGGCTGGTTGGAAATGCAGGAAAGAAACATATTTTTCATTTCTTGAGACGGCTTTTCCTTCCTCTTGTTAGACTACACGTTAGAATGATCTTGCTCTGTGAACTGCTTCTAAAGATGATGGCTGAAAATAGTGTAAATTTTTATGAGCTGCTTTGCAAAACAGAAATTACAAGGGTGGGGGGGTGACAACAGTGAAGCTTGCCCTAGGCAAAAAGGGGAAAGAGGGTGTTGGGGCTGGGCTAATTGGGGCCATACCTCTTCAGACTGGAATGAGTCTGGACTGAATATTATCCATCCAAACAGGTTTTAGAGCAGGAGGAGGAGTCCAAGACTGGCTGGAACTAATTTACTCATTTCCCTCCCAAAGGCTGACCCAAAGACCTGTATCAAAGAGTTATACAAGAGATAGAGACTGGAAGCTGTCTGAGTGTGCTGCCTGCAGACTTTAGGCTTCTCCAGGGACTTGAGATGACTTCTCACAAGAGATGCTTTCAGGAGGGGTTGTGCTGAAGACAGAGCACTGCAGCCTCTAACTGGGACAGCTCCTGCTGGTCTGGAGCTGAGACCCAACTTCCCTCCCTCCCTTTTCCCTTGGAGATGTTGCAGAGATTTAATCTGACCTCTTCCTGCTCACCTGAAGCCTGCCGTGGCAATGATCCCACAGCCAGATCCGACCACCAAAGAGAAGAGAATCGTGCATTTGAAGCTGGGCCGTCGTTGTAACTGAACTGGAATTTACTCCCTGCTTGTGCTCCCGGAACGACTGCTCTTCCTCTGCTTGTCTGTGTGGTGTGAGCTGCTTCTCCCTGATCTTGTTTGGAATTTCTGAGCTTTCCACGCTGAATTTGCCCATGGCTTTCCTGATGAAGAAGAAGAAATTCAAGTTTCAGACAAGTTTCACTCTAGAAGAGCTGACTGCCGTCCCCTTTGTCAATGGAGTTCTGTTCTGCAAAATCAGGCTGCTAGATGGAGGAGACTTTGCTAGTTTATCTACCAGGTAAGACCCTGCCTGCAGACTTTCTGCCTGGCTGTGCTTCTTTCCCTGGTTATTCTTCCCTTGAGTGGTTTAGCATGTGGCCACCACTTGCTTACCCCTCAATGGGATTTTAATAGTCCTGTTGTACAGCCCCATATGCCATATCATTCTCAGAGCAGGGGAAGTATATAGCTGGAGAGCTCTGAACCTGGGTCGTGTTGGCTGATCCGAGCTGGATTGAGTTTTTCATAGATGAGAGGAGGGAGCGGGAGGTCGCTCTCCTGAAAGGGGATTAAACCCTCTCTTCTCTTTCCCCCCCTCCTTGCCCAAGTTCTCACAGACTGTTTCAAACCCTGTTCTGTATTGCCTTCATGCCTTACTTGAAACTCCACTCTGTAGAAAACTATATCTAAGCAAATCAACCCTTCCCAACTTTACTCTCCCCCTCTGAGACTGAATTTCTTTTCTTGGTAAGGGTGGAAGTCGTTTGTTTTGCATTGCAAATTGCTGTGCAAGGGAAAACTGCTGCCTGGAGTCAAAGCTGTCAGTGTTAAAGACCCAGTTTATCTCCTTGAACTGATGCCATTGCATTTCCCACTTCAGAACAGCAGTGTTTTCTATGTCATATTGGGATCGTTCTGCTACACATCGTGTAAGGTTCTGCCATCCTGTATTGGCATTTTTCTGACTCCTTCGGGCAGGTCTGTTCCCACTCTTGTTACTAATTGCTAATAAAAACTTGCTTTGTTTCCAACTATGCACACAGATTATCACCAACAGTATGCAAACACAAATTCTGTAACAGCCCAGACTTGCTTTCTGCCTCAAGATGTGAAGGAAGCCTTCAGTGGCTTTCAAAACTTGTCTTTTTGCTTTTCTGAGTGACTGCTCAGTTTTAAAGGTACGGGATTAGTTTGTGCTAGCTGTTAACTGCTTTATCCCAGGGCTAAAGCCTGGTTGGGTCTGGTTTTCCTCTTTGTCGTGCTGTGTGTTGAGCTTTCTCATTTCAGGAGAGAAGATTTTATTGGGCAAGCATAAAACATTACTGTCTTGCAAACAGAAGTGGTAGGGCAGTGCTCAAAGCTTGGGGTTTTTTTTCCAGAGGCACGATGCAACTTCATCTGAAGTCAGTAGAAGCCATGGGTGTGGAACACCTCCATAAATGGACTTTGAATTAATTTCTCTTTTGAAGAAAATCTATCAAAAGAGCTTTTCCTCACAATGTTCTCCCCTGAGGCTAGATCCTTGGGTTTGGTGGAAGCAGCTTATCTGAGGAATTCAAACAGTATGTGAACTTGGAAAGAAATTAACCTTTCTGCTTCCTGGACTTTATAGAACTTATAGAATAGAATAAGTGGCACTGGAGGGTGTCTCAGGAGAAGCCTGTGCAGAGAAATCTCCATCTCCCTCTCCCTGTTGTCCCTGAAAGCAGCTTCTAGGAGCCGTCCCTGGGATTTGCTAGTGCTGCCAGCTGTGTGGGTTGTTGTCTGAGCTGGCTGGGGTTCAGCAGTTCGCTCAGCGTTGCAGATGCGTTCCAGCAGCAAAATCAACTGTAATTCAAACCAAACACATACACAGCTCTCGAAACGAGCAAAGGAGAAGTGGGCTGGGGGGGTTGCCACCTTTCCCCCAACCTGCCTGTGCCCTAACTGAAAGCACATGGAAACCTGTTCCTGCTTGAAAGGTTATGGGTCTCAGTGGTATTGAGTCATTTGAGCTTTTCCAAATATTTTTCCCTGTTGCCGTTAGAGAAACTTCTGGAGGGGTGAACTTGCAGAAAAGTTACTGTGTGGAGAGGCTCCCAGGTCATGCCTTGCCTTTGCTCTGTGCTCCTCTCTTCGTTTCTATCACCTTTTTGATATTTACTGGGAAAGATTAAAGGGAAGGAGATACTGTATATGTGTTGTGTTAGAAATCTGTAAGTTATTTAGAGTCTGTGATTGTTTCTCTGAGATCAACCACTTCCAAAACTGATTGGGTTTGAGGTTGTAGTATCTGGCAGGTGAACTCTTGTGAGCTGCTTATGTACAAAATCTGGTGTTTGCTCTGCACTTAATTTGGGTTTCTGTGATCTGGGCCATTTGGAGGTCTGTGGCTGTGATCGAGCTGAGCTGTAGCTCTTCATGACCATGAGTTTTCAGAGAACTGATCTGAATAATGTGTCCCATGTCACCTGGAGTCTGTAAACTGAGGTTAGAAGTAGGTAAAGGAACTCTTCACAGGAAACACTAAATCAGTTTTTATAGTTGTAGTGTAGAAGGAGGAGTTTTGTATAAGAACCTCCAGAGACAAATTTTTCAGGTTATTTACAATAAGCTTACTTGACACCTCATGCATGTCTGTGGCAGGAGGTGGGAATATGATACACCCAGTGAGTTGTCAGGTGGCACCGGGGGCATTTGACCTGTGGGCAAGGCAGAAGCAGCAGCCTGTACTGCTGGCTTCTGTCAGCCTGTCCCAAGTCCAGCTCAGCCTGGGTTACACATACACAGCTGCCACAGCCTGGTGCCCTGGCTCTGGTGGGACACACACTGGGCTGGGACCCCGTCCCAGACTGCTTTTGGCTGGAGGGGAACCTGTCTGAAATGCGTTAAGACTAAATACTCTTAGGAATTCAAGGATGTCTGGAAAAGTTTCACATCCTGTTAGCACATTCAGCTTTGGGGATCTTCCTCTCCTGGGCTTTCTGGTTTGTTTGGGGGTTTTTTTATTATTATTTTCTTGCACTTTTATTATTATTTTTCTTCCACCCTTCCTGTTCTCAGGCCTTGCATTAAACTATAGGTATTTTAAAGACTAAAATTTAAGCTGTAAATATCCTTTTGCTTGTCCTTTCCTCTCCTTTTGTAAAGTTTCCTTAGGCTGTGGTGGGGCTTCTGATGATAAAACTCATGGGTTTCACTTTACAGTGCTCTGTGTTAAAAGCACCTGTTGTGTCTGTGGGTTTATCACCTTGCTGTTGGATTACAGACATTGGGCATCTCAGCCAGGTGTAGGCCAGGCAGGTGCTGTATTCCCTCACAGAGAAGCACCAGTATATTCCTTGAATGTTATTATTCCAGATACTTAAATAGCACAACCACCAGTGAATTCAGTTGCCTCCCAAGTATCTTTAAAAATAGCAGGCACAGACAAGTATTCATGGCAACCATTTTTGTGGAGCAGGTGGGTGGCTGCATTTTGTACCAGTTCAAAGCTTTCTGGGGGGTTGTGCAGCTTTGTTCCTAGAGAGATGAGACAATAAGTTCATTGGGAGGTCATCCACGGTCATCCATGATCATCACTGGTCATCCATGGACCAGCACAGGCAGGAGCCTGGATATCCAAATGAGTGCCTAAAGCTATAGTAAGTGCGTGTAATAAGTGCATGTATATCTTTGGGTATCCCAGAAGAGGAAGGCTCAATTAAATTCCCCCTCTCTGCTTACAGTTCCTGTTGAGTGACAGCTAGATGCTCTTTGCCTCGGTGCTGAGTGATTTCTGGCTCTGTGTCGGCAGCGAGCATTACTGGCACACAATGTGAAGGAAGTGGAAAGCCAGGTGTTATCCACAGACTCCTGACACCTCATGCTGCATTGTTCTGTTAGCCTGCCAACAGTTTCACTCTGGTATTCCTGTATTTGAAGGAAGGGATTGTACTCTGAAAGCCCCTGTCTGACTCTAGAGGAAAGACTGTTTTGCATGAGTTGAGCAGCTTTGAGGGCATTTCCCACCTTCCTCATTGTCTTCTGCAGACACCTCAGACTGTATTTCCTTTTGGACCATGCTTTTCCAAGCATATGCAACATTTCAGCTTGGTTTTCTGATCCTGGCACTCCTTGCAGCAGTTTGACTCAATGAATGTAGCTTGTCTTCTGCAGCCCAGCCCCGTTTGCATGTGGGCTCAATCTGGGAAGAGCTGACTGTTGGGGTGGTCTGACCTCTGAGTACGTCAGTGCTGCAGCCTGAGCCCACAATGTTCTTAGCCTTGCAATTTTTCATTTGAGTCAGTATGAAAGGCCACTTCCTGCACTGCATACTTCATTTATTTTTTGGGGGTGTGAAGGTGCATCCAGAAAACAAAACAAACGCTGATATTTGGGAAGGCACCTCACTCTGACAGCTCCCTGTGGACTGAGGTCAGCTTTTGTGTAAGTCTGGCTCTCTCATCATCGTGTAGGCACAAATGACCTGAAGCTACTTGCTTTTGGCAGCTGGTGGGATAACAAGCATCATTATGCCTTAGTGATAAACAGAGCAAGCATCGTTATGCCTTAGTGGTAAACAGAACTTTTTCACTTCTGTAGGACATAAGTAAAGGGGAGAAGCATTGATTGCCCTGCTAACTCAGGGCTGGTGATTCAAAATTTTTTGTGAGAGGAGGTGCAAGTTGTGCCACCTCTAGAATGCAGCTCTTGGTTTGCTGAGTGCTGCCTCTTGATTCCGGTGGGATTGTCATGGTTTTGTAGAGCAAGGAACTTGGTTGTGGCATTACACCATTCTCCCAGTCCCATATTTTATGACAGTATGTGCTTGGCTCTATCCTCTGCTAGAGCATGTGGTGTGATAACATATTTTAAAAGTACTTTTGTTGCAAATGTGTCTGGAAATGCAGACCTTCCCTACATGTACAAATATTCCTATTGCACAGGTCAATAGACTGAGTTTTCATGTTCCAGAGCAGCTTCACATGTAACATCCTTCCTTCCTGGCAGAGCCTCAGGAATAGGCTGGGGGTGTTAATGGAGAAGTGATTTGAATACAACTTCTAGAAGTGATTTGCAATAAAACATGACCTATTTCAAGGTAGTATTAAAGCATAGTACCTGCACTGCCTTGCATTCTGAAACAAATACAGAGAAACTAGACAGCAAAGATGAGAAAAATGGGGTTCATTCCAGGGTGTAGCTAAATGTAGATGCAAGCTGTGAGAGCAGAAGCGGTGGATAAGGTTTAACCTCTGGCAAGTTGCGAGTGTTGGAAAAATTGCAGAAGTGATGGAACACCACAAGGTTCCTGACACAAACCATCTCAAGTTGTGCTTTGAGTTTGCAAAGCACTTCTGTCACCTTTTCTGGGCTCTGACTGCTACACCTGCCGGGTCTGACAGATGCTTTGGAATGGGTTGATTTGCTTTGTGCCGTACTTGCATCTTCCTGTCACTGCTCACTGTGTTGAAGCCTGTCACAAGATGGGCAGAATTACGTTAAAACCTTCCTGCCACAGGGTCTGTATCCTGTTGAGTAAAGAACAGTCTCTGTTCGTGCCCTGGCTCTGTCCTGCCTGCTGTGGCTCAGGCAGAGGCTGCTCTGCTGACCAGAAGCTGCAATCTAAAGTGCTGTAACCGATATGCTGTGTGTACAGCATCAGTAAATATGTTCAGATACAGGCGGCTTTCAAACTTCCCCCTCATCGCTAATTCTGAGCTGGCATTGCTTTGACAGCTGACTCTTAGCAACAATCTTATCTGTGTGACTTAAGCAGCCCTTGGCTCAAAAAAATTACTCATTGAAAATTAATGTTCTACTGGGAAACCAGGGCCAGGGAAATCTGTGGCCCACTTGATTCGCAGGGTGACAATACCATCAGCTCTGGCTGAGAATCAGGGAATGAAGGTGAGAGTGGCCCTGCTCCTTTAAGACATATATTTGTTTCTGAAATACAGGGAAAACCTTAAGGGCTTCCAGTCTATTCTTTGTGCTCTTGAGCTGCCATCAGTGTTGACTCTAGCTTTGTAGCTGAATTTCTAAGGAATTCATGTGTGCCTTTGGCAGCCTGTGGTCTCTCTGCACAGCAGTTGGTATTTTAATAGGCCGTAAGTTGCCAGTGGCAAGTTGTTCTGGGACCAGTTTCTAGATCAATGACGCAGGTACAGATTTATTTCTTATTATTTTATTGCAGGAAAGTACATCTGATAGTGTTTCAGGAAAGAGCCCAGTGTCTCCCTCAGATCAGAAACCTCCTGCACTTCAGGGCAAATGTGTAAGCTCGCAGGCCTGGCAGGGTGGGATGGTGAACTCTGCAGCATCCACCTGTGTGTAGCTCTGTGAGGCCTCATCCGTGCAAGGACGGGCGGATGTGGCTCTGTGTGTGACCTTCCTTCTTCAAACAGGATGTGTTCTGCATCCTCTGTGGGCTGCCAGCTCTGCACTGTGCTTGCAGACTGCTCTGAGATGGGTCAGGAATTATTTCATAGCTGTGGGTTACTGTATAATAACCAGAAGCCTTTAGGAGTTCCCTGGACCAACATTTAGATCTGCATGTTTCTTCTGTAGCATCCTGTGACCTCGTGTCAGTAATCCATGCTGTAAAGGTGATCATTTCAGGTGTTATTTCAGGATGTGTCAGCCCACCCCAGTACCAGTTGCTTGCCCTGCAGGGTGAGAGACTTTTTTTTTTCCCCTCTTGCAGTTTTTTCATGTTGTGCCAAGTGCACTTGCTGGGAGACACGATGCACGTCACTGTTGTAACTGTGGGCTTGGCATCATGATCCCTCTGGTACCGTACAGTGGGACTCAGCATCTCATTTGAGTGCCCGGGTTTGAAAGGCACTTCCCACTAGACAAACAGTTGTGCCTGTGTTCGCTGCATGAACAGCCTTCTTGTTTGGTGTATTTTTAATCTGATGAGCAAGAAAGGGAATTGTTGTACACGATTGGAAATTGCTGATTGTCATGGATGTCAGTGTCATGTGCTTCTCAAGGGTTGCCCGTGTAGCTCAGTGGATAAGGCCAAGATGAGCAACTGGGATGGAGTTATGGGGATGAGGAAGAAAATGAAGAGGAAGCATGTGGAGACTAAAGGATTGGGAGGAGGTAAGTGTGGAAGAGACAGTATGTTCTACATAAGCAGTAGCATATACAGTCTATAGCAGCCACACTCCCTGCTGACAGCAAGTAGCTGAGCTGGCAAGAGAGCAGGGTTATGCCTTTCCTTGGCTGCATTTATCCTCCTTCATTGGTGAGAGGAGGCCTTGAAGGAGGTCCCACATTGTAGTAGGAGATGGGATGAAGCTAAAAATACTTTTACTGCTGTATGCTGTGTTTTAAATGAGAAATGAACTCTGTTCAGCCTGAAAGCACTATGAGTGCTTACATGGGAGGAAGGAAGGGAGTATGTGGATTTACTGTCCTGGAAGGGCTAGAAAGCTGCAGCACTAATTAGCAATGCAGCTTTAGAGACCTACAAAGTCATGTCGTTGGTAACTACCCTGAAATGTGCTTTCTGAAATAAGCAACTAAAGCTAGAAAACTTCCTTTTGAAGCTTTCTAGAGCTGCATGTTTCCCTCAGTGAGGCAAATCCCATCTCTTGCCATTCAGCATACCAAATGTAGAAAACAAAATTTAAGATTTGTTTAGTGCCTGTCAAAAATTACCAAGCACTATGCTCCAGTCTGGCTTTGCAATGGACAAGCAGATGAAGGAACCTGTAATAGAAAATCCTGTGAAACGGATGTGGCCTCAGGGTTTCAATTTGGGGTAGTCACATACCTCCATTTTGCTTCCAGAATAAAACTTTGTATGAAATGACTGTGGCAAGATGTTTCCCTAATGGCTATGGGGTTAACGATCGACAGAGACTCCCTCATCCAGCTGCCACATGAAGGGCTGGTCAGTGCATGTCTACCCGTGCTCCTGCCTGCCAGTGGCGTTTCCATTTCTCCTGAACTGCAAGTTGGGAGTGTGAGGAGTACAAAATGGGGAGGCCAGAGTGAACCCTGATGATGTTTTCCAGCTATCTTGTTCTCTGTCCGGTCACTTTTGTTTCCAGTCTTTAAGGGATAATATTGCTCATCAAAATAAAAATGCAAATGGCCAGGAGAGGAGGGAGGAAACACTTGTCTGGAAAAAAACCCTAGCATAGAGAATTTTTTTTTTTGTACCAGGCATTGTGTCAGACTTTGAGGCTTTATCCATGCTTGAGACAGCAAAGGTGAGGTTGGGTGTGGCATTGTGGTGTTCAGTGGGTTTTTGTTTGCATCTGTGTAGGTTGAGGAGAGGGTTTCCAGCTTGGTTGTGTTTCCATCATGTTCATGTCTCCTGCTAGTCCCTGTTCTTCCCATCCTCTCTTAGGCTGTGCCTCCATGTCAGAGAATATGAGGGAGGCATGTAGGATATTTATAATTCAGCGTGTTTTCCAGAGCCGTTAATGCTCCATTGCTCCGAAATGGACCAGTGCCATTCGCACTTAGGCAGCCTTGCTGTAACCAGGCAGCCCCAGTCTCAGTGCAGCGTCCTGCTTCCCGACTAAGTATTAACGGCTGAGCAGAGATAGTCTGCTTGCCTGTGCCACAGATTAATTATGCAGTAACCCCTCTGTAGGAAAGCTTTCCCTGGCTTCTGTCAGTGGCCTGTTCTGGTAACACCAGGCAATTGCATCTACGTGAATGTCGAATTCTTTCAAGTGCAGTGCTGCTCGTTTTGTACCTTCAGTAGCCTGCAGTGCTCTTTGCTGCAAGGGAAACTGTGCTGTGGACGAGTGTATTTCCTACAACTGTTTCTGTCATTTGCTGCTTTTCTGCTTTGTTGAACGCCGTTTTTGTGCTGTACAGGGAGTAGCTGATCATACTGTGGCTCCTGTTCTCTTTAAGGTCCATTTCTGTTATAGGTTTATAGCAATGACTTTTCCTGCTGTAAGTGCAAGTGCATCTGTTCTTTCAGAACAAACCTGTGTGTTGTTTTCCCTCCAGAAGTGATGCAGTACATCTCCAAAGTCATTTGCTCTCAGCAGGGGAGAATCAAGGGAGTGTGTCTGAATACAGCTTGTGGTGACAGCCGCAGGGGAGGTAAAGCCTCTCTGATCCTCAGAAACCTGCTCCTGCAGTGGGATCCTGTGCTGACATCTCCCAAGGGCTTAGCCAGCACTGGCTGCTGCCACTAAATGCAGAGCTTTCCCATATTCTGCTTTTAAACAATACATAATTTATGAAATTACCTTTCTCTCATTAGGACAAGTGGCACCATGATATGTTGGTCTTTCTTAGAGAATTGTGTTCCTCTGCAGCTGTGGCTCCAGAGAAGCAAAATCAGCTCTAACTGCTGTGTCTCAGACCCTTCTCTCTCCCCTCTTGCTGGCTCTGTCAGTCCAGCATATCACCAGGTCTGACACTGAAATTGGGGCAGAAGGGAAGGGAGAGTTGGGAGAGGCAGATTTAGGAGTCCCAGCCCATCACCACTAGTACAGTGATGAGTCAGGGGTCAACAAGCTTTGCTAAGCAGCCTCCTCTGATTTGCAAACCTCTCCTGCTGAGTGGCCTTTTTGCTGATAAACACCAGCAGTGATAGATATTGATGGAAGGGACAGAGATTCAGGGACAACGTGTTTGGACCTTGTCCGTAAAACCAGTGACCTGGTTTGTAGTGCTGAATGGTGCCTCTATAAAGGAGCTATCACAAAACACCTGTGTTGATCCTGGAATGAAAAAGCTGCTGTTAACATAAAAAGGGCCTTCTCCTGGGTTATTGTATTTGTTTTGAGTAAATATGTACTCTATAGAAGTGACTCATAGGGAAACATGTCTGAGCATGGTTGGGTGTTACCTCTTGGTAACTACTTTTAGCACCAGGGTTGATTTCAGGCAGCTTATTTACTGAAAGACTCTTCAGCATGTTCAAGCCAAATTGCAATGATGTTACATCATACGGTAATAATGAAATTATTCCAGATATGAACTTGGCCTCATGTGCAGGTTAATTTGCACTATAAAGACTTCTCTGGTACAGCTACATTGGCAAACTCTCCTGGTTGAAACAGGGTTGACATTGGCAAAAAAAAGTCACTTAACTATTCTGGCATCAGTATGTCTTCACATGCCCTAAATCTGCCTTAGAGGCAAAAACATTTGTCTCTGTACATCCCTTGTGCTAGTGATGTTGTTCTAGTCTTGTGTTGATTCCCTTCTGAGTTTTTATTTGCCAGATTTACTATCCCAGCAAAGCCTTGGGCTACTGAGTTGACTCATGTCTGGATTTTTCTCATTGTGGGGGGCAAGTGTTGATTTTTTTGGTTTTTGAAAGGTAGCTTTTTCTTTATAAATAGGTTTTTCTTCATAAGAGCATCTTGTGTTCAAAGCTAGCTTTCTTGTAATACAGAGCTATAGCCATGTCTCGTGCCCTGTGAGGTGAGTACATTATAAGAGTTCTCCTTGGTGGAGTTTATGTCACTGTCTTTCTTCACTGGGAGTTTAAATACAGTCAGCAAAAGGCAAATCTGGAATCTCTCAGAATGACAGCTAACACTTAGGGGATGAAGAAAGTTTATAAATACACCAGCAACAGATAATCAGCGAGTCTTCATTTTACATCTGTGGTCTACCAGAAGTGAAAAGTCTTTTGAGAAAAGCCATGGTGTGATACAAAAACATGTATTGACTTAGAAATTTAGTGTATTATTCTACCTTAATCTTGTAAGCAGCTGTACAGAGCAAACCTTAGAGTTTTTCTGAAGTGTTTGGGACCTTCTGAAGCTTTAGTTCCTCGATCTGTTAGAACCACAGGGGAAATTTGAATTGTGATTTGTCCAAAGGGCCAACAGGAAGAGTTGGGATTTTTTTCACCCTCTTTTAACTTTTGTGGTCTTTACTGTGCAGTTGCTGGTAATCAGCCTGAACACTCTTCCTTCTATGCCTTCCATCCCCTAGTAACAGGGAATTCTCTCAGCTTGGGTTTTTCATCCCCCTGTAAGTCTAGCTGGCTGGACGGGAGGTATAGGTTAGAGTTCATAGGGGGTAACTTAACTAAGTTGCCCTCATGCCTGTTTTATGCACATTTGATTGTTCAGTGATTGTAGTTGTGGAGCATTAGATCTAAGAGGTATTTAGGCCCAGAGTTAGCCAAATTCTTCAGAGTGTGGTGGGTGTGAACTGCAAGGTAGCCCAGTTTTTTGCAGCACAAAGCAAGAGGAACAATACATGTGAGCCAGTCTGGAGAAGGGACCACTGGCATGCAACAACCTGAGTGTGGGAGCTGGTGGCTGACCTGGGCAGACTCAAGTGCAATCTGCAGGGCAGACCTGCTCTGGTTTTCTCTGCAAATTAAATCCTTGTGGATTTGCTTATGGGAGGAAAGCGCTAGTGGCAGGCTTGGCAGCCTGGCACATGGCTTGTTCTTGGCTAGCCCAGCTCCGACATAGTCTGCTGGAACAATGGAGGTAGGAGTTGGTGTGGTGACTCAGTGTATGATGAGAGTTCAGAAAAAGCAAATGCATCTTTGAGCATTTTATACGCACATTATTACAGACTTGTGTTTTAGTAACTGAGTCATCTATCCAGTTATTCCTTTCTTTACACTTAAGAGTTTGGTGGTTCATTGTGATGTTTTTGCTACTGGCACACATCCCTGGCCTCGGACCAAAAAGAGCTTGTGCTCTGTAGATGTGGCAAGAAGTCCTTGGATATGTGTTGCTTTGGGTTGGTCTGCCTTCAGCACAGTGTGTAACAATAGATGTATTGCACAGCATTTACTGTTACACTCCCTTTTTGGGCTTGCTTTCCTGATGTCCAGCTTTTCTTCTTTGCTTCAAGATGACAGAATGTAAATTACAAATACCTCAAAGCACAGTGGCTCTGCTGAGCATGTCCCATCTTTAAAGTGCCATGTACCTACCCCTTGCTGCTTGCAGCCAAGTCTGTTAGAATTACTTCCCCATGCCTTCTCCCTGCTCCACCCTTGCTTACCCTCCAAAACTCATCTGACTTGTTCTATAGCTTAAGTTCTAAAGGGTCATTTTTCTGTAACTTACTTTCTCTATTTGGCACAATTTTTGTTCCCTTATGCAGCTTCTCCTGTAGCACTTGGTCACCAGCTGCATGTGATTTTTTTAATAACCTCCATTGTTTCGTTTCTCATAGTATTTTTAACACAATCCATGTTAGGAGGAGCTTAATAGTTTTAAGATTTAGATACAAGGAATGGTTGGAAATATTTCTTCTAGAATAACCCCCAGTGGTTTGAGAAGCCTTGAATGTTCTGGAGAGCCTGGCTACCTAGTGCAGTGATCTGGAGTACGTGGGACACACTGCACTGGAAAGCTCTTGCCTGTGGGCCCTAGTGCATGAGGTGCAGCATTTCATGTCTGTCGCTTACAAAAGACACGTCTGGGTTCATGTGACTGGAGTCCAGACATAACTGAATTACTTGAAAAGAAGCTGTTAATACACAACTAGGAATGCTGATGCTGGGGGGGTTTGTTCTGGTGATTGACTGACTGCCACCCCCGTTCTCCAGGAGGGATTATCACTCCCTGGCTTGTACTGGTAGAACTTTATCAAGATTGATCACTGCCTTGGAGGGAACTGTAACACGCAATTCCAAAGCTGTACTTTACAGAAATAGGCTTCTTCTGGAAATAAGATTAAAGCCATAAAAAGTCAATACCTTGCCTGCTAGATACTAGCTTACTCCTGAGGACGACTTCTAAATAATTCTTTGAATCCTGTTTTTATTTCATGCTCGCCTCATTGTTTTTGCTCCAGTTCTTTCCTCAGCTGCCTTTCACATACTTGGTGCTGTCGTCACTGTCCCCTATCCCCCAGTGAAGCTGCCTTGACTGTTCCTCGCCTTGGTTTCTCAGTTGTGACTGAAGTTTCTTCCATTAGCTTTTTTTTTTTCCCTGTACATTTGCCATTAATCCTTTTTCCTGTATTTGTCTCATGTCCAGTCAAGTAGGGATTAAGCAGCCTGTGCTCTTAACTGCGTAAGTGGAATCTGGTTTCCTGAGCTGACTTTCCCCAACTCTTCCTTCCCTGTTCACTCTTCCCCACCTCCCCAGCTGCCAGTGAACAGCAGGAGTGGATGTATGTCCATCTCTGGCTGTGAGGTAGAATGAGATGGCAGGTGAAGCCCTACAGAAGTTTTGGAGCTTGCCCCTCGTTCCCCTTGAAAAACGCTGGGTTGTGCGATTGCTTCATTCTGAAAGCGTTGGTGTACACGTTTAGCATTTACAGAGCCTTTACATATCACTGCTCTGGTGCAAATGAAGAGCTGGACAGGTGTAAAATGATGCCACAGGGGAGGTGTGGGTAGATATCCTTCTTCACCATGGGCCGTTGGAATGGATTTGCTGGGAGTTCAAAAGTTAATTTTGCGAGTAGGTGGTAGATGCAGTGACCTTACTGCTGAACCCTTGTTTGAAATGCTCGCAGTGAAACATCCAAATAAGACTTGTTTCAAATGACAAAGGCTCGCTTAGTTCTCTCAGTTACACAGTCTGCATCATCTGTCTCTGAGCCATTTTTCCATCATAACTGCTCATGTCTACTGAACAACAACTAGCACTTGTCAGCTGGAGAATATGGGGTTGTTTGCAGAGGGGGAGATGTCCAGCTCCTTGGGTTGGCAGTTGTTCTGGCCAGTGATGTAAGCTCAGGCACAGCAGAGTAACTTTATTGTTGCAAGTTCCCTGCAGCCCTTGCACTGCTTCTGCTCAGGGAAGACCTGAGCAAAACCCCTCTGTGTAAACTTGTAAAGCCTATGTCCACCTCCAGGTTAAACTAGGAATTCATACATTGTGTATCCAGCTGGTTTTTATGATTCTGTATGATGTTGCCCAAGGGATATAGTATGTCACTTCTCATTCCCGGGATATGTTTCCACTGAGCTTCCCAGCACCTGTTGCTGCATTGTGTTTGCTTCTGCTTTCCTACCTGTGTTTGTCCTCCATGAGCTTGACAGCAAAATAAAATGGATCCTGGCAGCCCTAAGCTTTACTGATGTGACCTGTTCCTGTGCTGTCTGCCCACGGTGTATCCTGCTCACTGTGGATTTCTCTCCTTTTCCTTGCCAGGCATGTGGATGGCAAAGCCTCAGAGCTGCACTTTTCTTTAACAGTGTGTATACTGCAGTGAAGTGCCCTGTCCTAAGCCCATTATTTGGAGATACCTGCAGGTTCTGAATTGTAAATCTAAGCCAGCTAATGGCTAAATGAGGACTTGCTTTGTATTACATATGTATGTTCCCCCACTTCTGTAATTCCTGTGTTTTATAGGCAGTGATTAGGCATTGTTTGTAGCAGGACCTGCTGTGTTAGTAGGATGGGATGTATTTTGGTGTGCTGTGAACGCCAGGGTGTGAATACTGGTTCCTGAGCATCTTAGAAAGTCTGTTTCGAAACAGGCTTTTCAGGGATTTTTCCTTGCCCTTACCAAAGGTCTCTCCTACAGCTTTGCACTAGAAAACCTGGTTAAAATAGTAACTGTCTTCTCTGGAGCAAAATGCAGGATTGTTCCAGGCTTTCCCAAGCTAAGGGAGTGTCAGTGATTCTGCTTTGGAAGGGCTGGGGATTAGATGAGACTTTTAACAGTGTCTCTGCAGATGAAAGCAGAGCTGTATAAAGAAGTAGTGTAGAAGATGCCTTTCAGCTGCAATCTGCTGAAATAACGTGATTTTTTTTTTCTTTATCCCCCTCTGTGATTGAGGGGATTGTACCTGCATTGCAGGGGTTGTGTTGCATTACTACCCAAAAGACCCACTGCTGGTGTGTGTCAGGGCCCCTTGAAGGGCTGTTTTTCGTTGCACTTAAAGGAATCTGAGCTGGGCGTTGGCTTGGCAGCCTCTTTAAAATGGTGTTATCTCTCCTGTGCCTTATCAGATAAGACGCTGCTGCTCCTGATGCAGTGGCGAACCAGGGAGGAGGGTGCAGAGGACTAGGTCTGCTGCGAGGGGGATTAGTTCTGCTTGAAGGCTCTGACACAGATCCACATCTCAGAGGGGGGACAGTGAGCATGTGGACTGAGCATCAGAAATAGGAAAGCTTACCCTTCCCCTCCGTGTAATGAGGAGGAGTAAATCTGAATAAGAAGCTCTTTGTGTGTGCTTATCTCTATACTGTCCCTTTGAGCCTGAGGTTTTCCCACATTTGCTCCCATGCATGAAACATCAGACTGAGACACATTGCTCTACTGAAACGTTTGACATTATAAGCTATTTTTTCTTGCTGCATCCCTTTCAGTAAGGCTGTGGCCTTTTTATGACACAGTCTTATGTGTGACAACTGCCATAAAGAGTGAAACATCTGCTTTTCTAAATGGTTCAGCAAGGCAAAAGTGTTTCAGCAGGTGGTGTGTTGGAAGGTTGATACCCACAACTCAGCTCTGAGTCTGTAAATAGAAGTTTTAACGTCTGCTCTAGTGTTTCATTAGCTGGGTTTTCATGTGGGAGAGAGGTTCACAGTAGCCCAAGATAGCATGGGTCGTATATGTGGCCTTTTTCTAGAAGTGTTTGCTTTACCAACTTGTATTCAGAGTGAGCCTTGTGGCTTTCTGTAATAGTTCTAGTCTGTCCATGGCCCTAAAATCACATTTGGGAAACATCTCTTCTTTAAGTTCTGTTTGTTGTGTGTTTTACTGCCTGTCTCCTGAGCTGTGTGTGAGATCTGAACCCAAAGTGGCCTTGGAGGCTTCCCTGAGTTCACTGCTGCCTCTCCAAAAGCAGGTAAAGCAGTGGGTCCCTGCTGTGCATCGTTCCTGTTACTTGAATTCTCACCATGCTATGGTGAACCATCTTCCAGCCGCTCTTTTTCTGGTAAATCTTCTCTCAAGGGGTGGGATGGTGGATGAGAGATGCAGAAAACTGTTCCTCGAGCTGGAGGTAGATGAGCAACTCCAGGATTAGAAGACCTCACAAAGCTCTTTCCAAAACCCCACTTTTCACAAAAGCTGCTACAGGATTGCACTGGTTTATTCTGAGGAGGTATATTTAGGTCTGCAAAGTGTAATTACACAGCTTTGAATAAGTCTGAAGTCAGAAGAGGGCAAAGCTTAGCTTGGCAGGGATTCAACCTTCTGGGAGTCTTTTTGCAAAATGATACAGACAGCTTTTTTAAAATAAAACTTCTGAAGACCCATTGAATTGGCACCTAGA
Source organism: Dryoscopus gambensis (assembly GCA_013389985.1). Classification (NCBI taxonomy): domain Eukaryota; kingdom Metazoa; phylum Chordata; class Aves; order Passeriformes; family Malaconotidae; genus Dryoscopus; species Dryoscopus gambensis. Next base: position 499,055 of record WEIT01008884.1, read on the forward strand.
CCTGGCATTGGTCTGAACTATTTCTGGTTCTCCAAATACAGAGTAAAACTTAAAATTAGACACTTCTGGTTTTAAGCTGTTCATTTCTGCTTTACTTTTGGTTGCCTTGTGATTAGGATGGAAGAAAACTCCTCTCGGTGCAGCCATCGCCATGTTTCTTGGGTGTATTTTTGTTTCTGTATGATGGTTCCTAATTGTACATCAGAGAATATTCCAGGGCTAAATACAAAACTGCTCATCATCTGAGTCCTCCTTCTTTTTGTCCCTATTTTAGTGTTCTCTAATTACCAGCCTAACGATAGCTTTAAGGGAGGTGGATAGGCAAAGCCCGTTGCTTCTCCACTTGCCATCTTCTGGAAATGTGGAACTAATTTTTTGGAGCTCAGTTTGAAACAGTAGGGCTGTTGCTTGCTTGTCTAATGATACAGACTCAGGGCCCACCCTTAAAAGAAAAAAAAAATAACACGTTGAAATTCATTATTGAGTTATTGAAACTTGTGACTGGAAGGCAGCTCTGGATTTTGTCTTATAAACTCCCTCTTGCCCTGTGCAGACTGTTCCAAAGACATAAAACCCCCAAGATATGTGTGCACCTGCAGCTCAGGTTCATGATTACAGTACTGTGGGTAACATAACACCCTCAAATCCTTTTCCTAATCCCTTGCACTCTGTGGTATCTACAGCAGTTCTGGAAAGCCAACATACTTCCTTAATAAGAAGCAGAATGTCTGTTTGAGGAGCTTACGCTAAAGGCAAATTAGCTATGGAACTCTTTATTGCTAATCAGTACTTTTTACCACGTTTTGAAGTCATTAGCCTTTGTTGGACTTAGCAGCATCCAGCAGATGCTTAATCATGGCTGCACTGTAAAAGGAGCAAGAACTCCTGAGTAAGGAAACTCGCATACGGGTGCAGCCCTTGATCCCACTGATGATCCTGCAGCTGTGGGAGCCAGGCATGTGCTCTGAGATCTGGGAACCGGAGCTTAGTGCCATGAATGCTCTCGTCTGGCAGGAGTTAGAGCTCTTCTCAGGGTTGGGAACAAGGTGTGCACCAGTGTGCTGCTGTCTGATTGAACATCTTTCACTTGTAGCTGCATTCCAGCATTCACTTGGAACTCTGGTGTCAGTAGTAGCTTTAGCATTAGCCTTGCCTTCTAGAAAATAGCAGTTCCTTTTCAAAGATGACTAATGCTGCTAAAATATTCAGTGTTTCCTGCATCCCCCTGTACCTGCCTTGTGTTCCTGAAGCATGTGTTCACAGGTGGTTTTCCATTTTGTTGCGTACATTTTCTTATCTGTATCTGGAGTTTTTCCTTCCTTTAGGTCATTTAAGATGCCTAGTATTGAGTCAGGTTTAAAGCACCCATATTTGAAATGTCACGTGCCTAATTTGGCTGGCATGGTGAATATTTTATTATAGGTAAAACCTTTTTAATCCCTCTGGATGTGTTTCTTCTTCTTTCTGAGAGAGCTGGGGTGAATTGAGTGGAGTAATGTGAACCAGATCTCATCTTGAATTAATAATCCCAGATTCAAAGGTATTTTTGGCACTTAGATGTCTCACTTTTTACTGACTTCAATAGTGAGCCCAAGTTGTGTCCGGAAGGGCTTTAAGTTCTCTACCTTGAAGGAATTGTTGCCTTCTGTTTTCTCATGTTTTAAACAGGGATGATCAGCCTTTATCTGTATTACAGAGGATTACAGGTTTCAGTTGTTTGTCAGCTCCTCCTTTTCTGTTCTCTGTGTCTGCCTTGGCTGGCACATTTGGTCCCACAGAATGTCTTGGAGGAATAGCAGGGACCTCCAGGCTCAGGATCGAGTCCCTGGGTCTGTCCCATCGGGCTCACCTCGAGGTTGCCCTAACGGCAGTGTGAGCTACAGCTTCTTCCCTTTCCTTCCCAGAAGGAGTTGAGACTCTTCCAGGGCTGATCATTCTCCCCTTTGCCACCAATCCATTCGGCTTACACCGTGCCTGGGTCAGATGGTGGGAAGGCTCCCTTTCCCTGCTAAAGCAAACAGTTTATCAGTTGCCCTTGCCCCTTTGTCCTGCGCTAGGAGGAGAGATAAGAGTCAAACTTGCTTGCTCACAGCTGTCGGCAGTGCCTTCCCTTCCTCCCCCTGGCCTCATTACTTTGAGAACTGAACTGGCTGAGGGCCAAGCTGTGAACCATAAATGGATCAGGTCCTGCAGAGGCTCAGTAGGAAACCAGAGCCCCATGGAAGGACCCACACTCCTTGTTTCCAGGCTCCTTTGAACCAGCCTCTTTGGAAAGGTGAAATCCAGCTTCCCCTGAGGGCTGTGCAGGAGCAAGAGCTGTACCTGAAGTGATTCCTGTGCTCAGGAAGGCTTCTTCTCTTCCTCCTGCAAGCTCAGGCTGTGCCGGAGCCATGTGCTTCTCCACTCACTGTGGAGGTCAGGATGGTCTGCTCAGAAGCTGTGCAAGCAAAACCACCTCTTCCCTGTCTGAACCCCTGCAGGATTTGAAACGCAGTGTTTGCTTGGCATGGCCCTGTCTGCCTGCACCATGAGCATTACCACATGCATTTTTGTCTTCCTCGAGCTGGCCATCGTCGCTGGCTTAGTCCCAGCCTGAGAAGCAGGGACAGACAGGCCATCCAGGACACACAGCACGTTTGCTGTACAGAGGCTGTACAAACAGACATGCTGGAGGGAGATAAGCTTGTGAACCTTCAGCCCAGTTTGCATATGGAGATTTGCTCCATCCAGGCCGGATGGTGAATGAGCTAAACCGGCTGAGCAGGAAATGTCAGAGAGCTTGTGAGAGTTTTAAAGGCAAATTCTGTTGATGAGATGATTGGTATTTCTGTAACCTGGGTGGATTTTACCTGTATTGACTAGTGAAAAGCTTGATGGTAACTTAACACCTTTGTGTGGTACAGTTTCAGGTGAACCAAGCTGTTGCAGAGGATCTTTACTTAATAGCTGATCTTGATTTGGCTTTGTATCTTTATTTGAATTTTTTTTTTCTCATTCTCATAGAGAGGAAGTTCAGGAAAACTGTGTCCGCTGGAAAAAGAAATTCACCTTTGTGTGTAAAATGAGTGCCAACCCTGCTACAGGACTCCTGGACCCCTGCATCTGCCGAGTATCTGTCCGTAAGGTGAGCATCCAGTTTTGCTTCTGGCGGGTAGTAACACCAGTAGTGTATTGGCAGTATTGGTTACTGGCTGCTTTTTGGCAGCAAGAAAAATTGCGTGGACTGTGGTGGAAAGGAAAGATTGTTTGCGACAGGATATCCAGGAATGGAGCCTCCCTCTCCAAGAAGAGTCTTTGATGGAGGATGGGAGCGACCAAGGTGGTGGTAGCCCTTGAGAGAGAGGCTTGTGAATCCTGAGAGCAGATTCCGGGACTGAATAGTGACTTACCTCCTGTTGCCCCAGCATGTATAATAGCTGCTTTTCCTATTTGTTTTGTCTCCCAATATAGGAGCTGAAGGGCGGAAAAACCTACTCAAAGGTAAGAGCACAGAAAGGGCAAATGTAGCAGAGTGATGATGGTCCTGTCTCCTGTTAGTGCTCTACACCCATTAGAAACCGGTGACTGCTGAGTGGACCAATCTGCAGAGATGCTCATTAGTTCTTAGTTTAAGTCTGAGTTAAGAGATTTCCCGAAAAACTTGACTTTCTGGGACAGGATCCAGATTGCACTGGATGTGGATTTGAGATGGGGGTTGGAGAGATGATCTGTATGTCCTCAAACTTTGGGGAAGTTCTGAGTCAGATGTGAACTCTCTGGCTTCTGGCAGCATGTCTCTAATAAAGAAACAGACTCCAGTTCTGTTCTCCAGAGCATGGCAGCCACCTGGGGCTGGAGCAGGCACCTCACTGCCTCAGCAGTGCAGGCAGGAGCCTACAGCAGAAATCACTGCCTGCCAAAGCACAGGAGACACCGAGGCAAAAGCCAAATGGATCAGCAGGGATCTTAGTCTTGGTTTCTCTTCCCCAAATTTTTTGCTTGTGCTGTGGGACAGACAATGGGCCACCCCCTTCTCCTCCCTGTGCTGGATCAAGAGACAATGTTGGCTTGGAAGCTGAGCTCTCACAGTGCCTGAAATGATGTTTATTTGAAAATGAGTCACTGCTGCTGGTTTCTGATAAACAGATGCTCTGGTCATGCACAGCCATCTAAGAATTCCTTCGCATCAGTATCCTTTCTGAGGCCATGGAGGCAACTGGCTGTGAAGGGTGTACTGCACTAGCTCCTGTGTTCTGCTGTGCCAGGTGGGAGAAGGCAGTGTGGCTGCCCACATCGTTCCTTTTTTGTTGCTAATTAGGACATGGTCTCTAGGGCCATCAGTTTCTCTCACTAAATTCACACTGTGGGGAGGTTATTCATTCTGCAGAGCTGCATTTCCCGGGCAAGCAGCATAGCTGGAGGAAGGGACGTAGTAAAGGCATCAGCCTATGCCTCCTGCAATGTCCATCCTCAAGCTTTCAACAGGATTTGGAAAGGCAGAAGTAAAGGAAGCCTGAGGGCACATTTCTATGGTGGAGTTAACCTGGAGAGCTTATTCAGGTCATGTTCTAACCTACTTCCTTTTGGCTCAGTCTCCAGTTGTGTTTAGTGGCATTCAAAAGAGGCTGAGCTTCTCCAGCCCAGAATTGGAGACCAAATCTCAAATACTTGTCATCTCTTGGGCTGGTATCTTGCTTGGTCTCACAGGAGACCAAGAAGACAGTTGAGTTTTCCACGAAGTTGATCTGAAGCAGCTCAGAAATGAGAGATACCACACCAGACAGAGTGATTGCAGTCTTGCCTTGTGGACCAGGCTCGTTCCAGGCAGGTCCTCGTGACAGAACTGATTTGGGCTTCCTAATGTTTCTAGCAGAAGTCTATGGTGCATGTCCATGCAGCTATTTTCCCATTTTACACCAAGAGTCCCCACCTTTTTAAACTATCCTAATTCAGTTGAGAACTTCTCCAATCATGGCAGCAGATGTAGAGGAAAATGAAATTTATGAATGCCCTCTGTACCTCGTCCCCTGTCAGCCGGGACTGAGGGTGATGGGGCTGTTTGTGCTCCAGACAAAGTTTCCAGTGACTTGCACACCTTCAGGTTTGACGTGATTGTCACCTCAGGGTCAGGGGTGGCAGAGCAGAAGATGACAGGAAGGACTGATAAAGCGGAAACTCTTTTCCCTGAGCTGGAGGAAACACCATCAGCTGGCTGGAAAACTGAGGAAACTATTCTGAAAGGTTATATCTGAAACCATCCTTTTGTTAAGGGATCTTTCCTCTGTATACTGGGAGTCTGCTTCCTGAAGGAGCTTCTGACCTCAGCAGACCATGTGGGTTGCTGGAGGGTTCTCCCACACTCTGTGCTCCAGTGTCGATCGCCTCTCAGAATTTAGTGCTGTGGTGGAGGGAGAGGAGTCTGGGTCTGGGCCACCCCTGTGCCATGTTGTTCTGCTAGTGTGGTGGTGCTGTGTCTTTGTCACAGTGATGGATTGCATCTCCCTCTGTGGCTTTCCTCTGTCCTGTTTATCTCTAAGAGATAAAAATTCACTGATTTTTTTTTCCTTACCGGTGAATAATTAGCAAACAGCATAGCCCTTGGCTAGAAGAGACAGAGAAATTTCTGCAGCAGGGGCTGAAGAAACACTTGCATTGAATGGAATTCTTAAGAAGGGAGAAGAGAGGGTGAAAGGGGTTTTTTTTTCCTTCTTTTTTTTTTCTGATAAAAGGTTCCCTCTCGATCCTACTTTTTTTTTCATTTGCCATCAGAAGTTCCCCTTTGAGAATAGGATGAAGGAAGCAGCTGTATTAATCTTGCTGCTGTTTCCTCCTCAATCATACATCTTGAGCAGACTGTGGTTTAGACTCTTGGCTTGGGACAGTGGGAGCCAGGTTTCCTCTGGCAGTGACTGTTCTGTGCTGTGACCATCTATCAGCTTCCTCAGCTGACAGAGGCACCACAATTCCTTAGTATGGTGCTGCACTTGGGACTGTCCGTTCAGTTGTGTCATCCAGCTGTCAACAGCAGGGCAGAAGGGATGTGCTGCAGGGCACAGAATGACCTGCTGCTGCTCCACCTGTGTTCCCTGTTCTCCTGGGAGCTGACCTGTGGTTGATGCGACGCAGACGCTCCACGTTTTGGCCAAATACGGAGTACAGCGTGTCCTCCTGATCAGACAAGATGAGACACAACTGCCTTCTAGTCCTAAAGCTGTGCATAAAAGAAACTATAACCTTTCCTTTGAGACACTATGTTAATACATCAGGGATTAGGGCAGGAAAACAAAGGTACTCTTCATTGAGTTTTTATTTACTCTGGAGGGATCAGTGCCCTTTTTGAAAATGCCTGTGATCTTCAGCTTTGTCACCTTCCCTGTTTACTTCCCATTTGTTAGAGAAGGTTTAGAGAGCTCACAACTAAATCTCTCCAAATATTTCTCTTCCCTTCTGCCTGTCAGACATACCCCTTGCTAGTTAACTTAGCAGTGTTGAGGAGGAGTGCTGCAGGAGCTGCCCGGCCCAGCAGCTGTCTCTGAGGGGTGAGGCACAGGCAGTGCCACGTGGCTCTGGGCCTCCAGCTCCCTGTGCCCAAAGTCTCAGTTGTTTTTTCGGGATGGTGTCACTTTCCCCTGTAACAATATCCTTTCATCTCCTAGTTCACATGCTCCACTGCATTCTGGGATGGCCCAATACAAAGAGTGCCTTATTATGTTTGTGTATGTGTGATTCTGTTTTTTCCACATCGTTGACCTAGTGCCTTCCATGTCCTTGGTTATGCAATGGCTGCAGGCTGGTTAACACTGTCCTGGCCACCACCACTACTGCACAGCCTTCCTCCAAGTGGGCTTGGCTTCCTGAAGGCCTCCAAGTGTCCATCTGGCTTGGGATTAGGAATGTGACCCTGTCCATCCTCAAGAACAGGGAATCTTCACAGCCACCACTCTGTGTCCTGGCTCCTGTTTCTGCCCTTGCTCACAGATGTGATCTCTCCCTTTGGTCTGTGTGACACTGTGTATCCCTTTATGGAGTAACTTGTGTTCTCTCACCTTCCCCTCCAATGTTTTCTTGGCTACAGCTGGGCTTTGCTGATCTAAATCTGGCAGAATTTGCGGGCTCTGGATCCACTGTCCGTTGCTGCTTGCTGGAAGGATATGATACTAAGAATACCCGACAGGACAACTCCATCCTAAAGGTACAACAGCTAGTACTTACATAGTAGACATCCTACTTAGGACTTTGGGAAGATCAGAGTGCAGTGCCAGGCCTGAGAGAAGGTCCTGTTATGTACAGAGACAGGATTTTGCTTTTGTGCTGCTGGACTGACTTGGAAAGCCTCCCATTATCAGAGTTGCCCTTTGAGAATTTGTCATCGATTTGGCCAAGCAGTGACCCTTGACAAAGAAACCAGGAACAGGAGGGAGGGAAAAGGTTACGAGGCATTGTCAGCGTGGCCCAGCTGGTGTCCTGCTGAGCCGCTGCCACTTGGAGTTACTGATGCCAGGGATTCGGGGTAGGGAGGGAAATACTTTCCTAAATCTCTGAAGCTGATTCCCTTGGGAAAGGAGCTAGATCTTGCTGATCTTTACACCTAGCCCTTGACTTCCTGGCTGTTGTGAAGTGAGGAGCTCAGTGCAGCATGGCTAATGATGTGCCTTTGTGTCCCCTCTCTAGGTCACGATCGGAATGTCCCTGCTGTCTGGGGACCCCTGCTTCAAAACGTGAGTTCCTGGGTGTACCCCATTCTGGGCAGACACTAAAATTGATGAAGAGAGGGGAAAAGATGCCCTTGATACTGGGAAGTAAAGTAAAACTGGTTGAATCAGTCAGAAAAGTATAGCCAGCCTGTGCTGTTAATTGGTTTTGTTTTCTGCTCTGGCTTTCCCGGCTTGATTATTGCTGTGCACAGTATTTTCCCTGCTGGTGCAACTTAGGTTTTGGAAACCAGTAGATTTTGATGACAAACTTCATGTTTTGCCTGAAGGATAGAATTTCTCATGGCTCTGGGGTTGGTTTCACTGACCTCCAAGAGGAGAAAGGTCAGTAAAGAAAACAGTCTTGGAAGTGGACGTGCTTCAGCACATATTATGGGGGATAAAGATCTTAGATCGAAACAGCAACAAAAATACTTGAAGGCTGAATAATTTTAATATTTTTTTCTACAGGGCTCACAACTTGTATTAATTAGCAGAGAAATTGCAGTAATATGGAGATTTTTTTAATGCATAATGATAGGAAAGAATAAGTACAGCTAGGCTGTGGAGCAGTTTTACTGCTTAAAGAATTGTTGGTGAATCAACTAAGAAATATCCTGGCCCCATTCTTCCCTCACACCACAGTGCAGCATCACAATCCCAGCCCTGCTATGGTGTGCTGGAAGGTGTGTGACTACACAGCAGGGCTGCCACATGCCCAAAGGAATATTTCATGTTGCCTCACAATGATATGAGAGAAGAAAGCTTTACCTTGAGGCCAGCTCTTGTAGCAGTTGTATTCTGGGCTAAAAGGTCTAATTTTAGGAGCTAGCTTGAAGTGTATAAATTAGCTCAAATTCCTGTTAAAAATGCTGCATAATTTTTGGTAGGTTTGTTTTGTGAGTGGCTTTTCATAGTCCTGCAGCATTTTCTGACATTTTTAAACTCAAAATCAATGTCATCTGATTATGAAGAATTTCTGCTTCAGAAGGAAGTATAATAAAGAAGTTTTGAATATCTTAAACCATAACTTTATAGCAGTAACAGATGTTTTGAATCTACGGTACTAGGATGTCTGGTAATAATGTCTGACAAAATACCTGTTGCTCCTTTGCAATGGAAGCAAGTCTCACTGTTAGAGTGCCTGAAAATTACACAGAATAGGATATAAATATCCATTTAATGTAAGTAGGTTCAGTCTGAAAGTCAAACCTCCTAATTTTCTTAAAGGATTTTTGCAGTCATTCCCACTTTTCCCTTTTATGTTGATGATGTGCAGATATCTAAAAATAGAAGCTTCGCATGTGGAATAGTTCTTGATCAGTAGAGCTTCTGGTAAATGACACTCATTAGAGGGTTAGGCAGGAATTACACTGTGCTGGGAAATCACTTCCAAGCACTGATTTTCTGCAGCACTCCGTGACCCTTCCCCTGCTGGGGTTGTTGGACGGGGCAGAGCAGCTGAGCTGACAGACCGAGCAGGAACAGTTTGCTTGCTTAAGGTTGTAAAAGCCTTAAAAACCTGTGAAGCAAAGTCCTCAAAGCACCTGGGTGCATACAAATCACTGATAACGTGATTAGGGAGGGTTTTTTCCTGGTGAAGGCATGCTGTGAGTTTCCTGGAAGCTTTATAACCATTCGCCTGCCCACATTAAATATTCTCTCTCCCAAAATACTGCAAAGGTCCCCTCTCACATAACATCTTCCCTCAGAGCTCTGCATGAGACAAATAAAAGTTTGTATTTCTCACTCCTCACTTAAAAACCATAATACAATCCATTAGTTCCAGTTCAGACTTCAGGCTATAGGGAGCTTAGGGCTCCAACAGGAATATTCATTTTGCCACACTGCATATGCTGTGGCTTCCACCCAAAAGCACTTCTGGAGGAAGGGAGGGGGCTCCAAGCACTCACAGCTCTGCCCTGCAATCAGCATTTACAAAGGGATGTTGCAAGCTCGCAAAATAACCAGAAAAATAATTATGACAGCTGGAAAAACACTTCTGTTTCACTGAAAAGGAGTTTATAATAGTCAGTTAAAAAGGGGGAAGGTTGTTTGATTGTTGTAAAAGTGCTCTCCTAGGGGAACAAGGTTGCTGAGATAAAAGGTTTCATTTTGGCCAAATATGTGTAACAGAAAGGAAGATGGAATTGAGAGTGGGACAACAGCAAACTGGTTCCTGTGTGGGAAGCCAGCTGGCCAGTGGACACATGTTGGGGGGAAAAAGGGCAGCTCTGGATGGTGTCCTGGAGGACAGTGCAAGTTCTGAGCCTGTTGACCATTCATGTATAAATGAATGAATGGTCCCTTTTTGCCTTAATTTACCTCAAAAACTTGTTTTTTCTAGTAATGCAGTCCAAGGTAGGGAAGACACCAGTCTTGCATGTAGGAAAACAAAACCCAACATCCCATTTGAGTTGCTGCTTAGAGGGCTGCCAGCTTCCTCCTGCTGAGAAGGGTGGGATAGGCAGAATGATGCCTGCTGCCTGCCTGGCAATGTGTGTAACCTCCTTCCCTTCTGATTACAGGCCTCCTTCCACTGCCAAATCCATCACCATCCCAGGTCAGGACTCTACCCTGCAGCTGACCTGCAAGGGCGAGGGAACCACCAGCAGCAGTAGTTCCTCCACAATTGGCTCCCTGCGCCAGACCAAGCCAAGAACTGCCATTCTCAGCTCAGGTGTGAATGCCTACCCTGGAGCCATGCAATGTGTGGGTGTGCTTGGACACTCGTTTGTTTTTCCCAGCAGTTGCAAGCACAGAAACTCTTCAGTTTTTCATGTGTTCCTGCACCCATCCTCAACCCCATTGCTTATTAAGAATATTGAGAATAACAAAGCCATCTAAGTGTAACTGAGGAGAGTTGAATGTTTGCCAGATGTGTATTTCTGTGAGTGGAGATAAAGCAATTTGTTCTTTTTGCTGGGGATTTAATAATTCATGCACTGCACTCATCCCTGCATGCCACTGTGTTCAATGACACTTAACATTGTTCTGCACTCAGCTATTCTGTTGCTCAGACTTATCTTCTAGAAAGAAAAGTTCCTCTGAAGGTTTTAGAGATTGGTTTAAGGTCTAGTGGCCTTGTTCCAGCTGCTGATGCAGTTCTTTGGCTTCTGTGAGCCCATTTTCAAGGGCACTGCATTTTCACATCAGTTTTTTTCCTTCCCAGCACATTCCAAATGTGCAGGCAGATACACTGCACCAAAATAGCACTTGAGTCTCATCACCTCAGTGACAGAGCACATGGTGCAAGTGGAGTTCTTAAAAAGCTGGCTAATGTGTTACATTTGTGCACTCCTGGATAAGCTTCCTGCAAGAGAGACAAGCAGGGCTAGCAAAGGAGCAGAGGTTATGCTGAAGTGTCAGGATCAAATTCAGAGATTATTTAAATGGTACAGGCTCTCTCACAAGTAATAGAAAGGGAGAGGTAGTAACAGAAGCACCCAAACAGAGGTTGTAATATTTTACTGCCAGTGGCCTTCTGATGCTTTCTTGGTTTTAGCTTGATGCTTTTAACCATGGATAGTTTCAGACACTACTTGTCCTTCTAGATGCTACAAGCCCCCAGAGATGTTTGGAAATTCATGTGCTGGATAGAAATAATGATAAACTTGATATAGAGAAGCTCACTGTGGTCTTCCCTGCTCCCTGGGTGTTTCTAAGCCCTGTGCTGGTCTGTATAGCAGGGCTCTGCCATCAGACTTGCCCTTTCCTTGATCTGTCATGCCAAGATCAGCCTCCACTCCCAGCTGATCAGTGCACCATGTGCTCGCTCGGTTATGGTGTAAGCAGTGTCCTCCCTTTCCTTGGCAGGTGTCCCAGAAGAGCCGGATCAGAACCTGTCCAGCCCGGAGGAAGTTTTCCACTCAGGGCACTCGCGGAACTCGAGCTATGCCAGCCAGCAGTCCAAGATCTCTGGTAACCATTGAGGCACACAGCTCTGCCAGCACTGGCCACATCCCTTTTTTTTTCCTGCAGCGAGCCCCTGTGAGAGTGATTTGCAGCCATCTCTCTCACTCTGCTCTGTAATAACAGTCTCTGCAGATGAGCTCATGGATGTCTAAACCTCTGTTTGCAGGAGCAGAAATGCTGCTGTGAAGCTGCCCTGCGTGTTACCTGTGCTGCCAGGAAGGGGTGCAGATGTGGTTTGTAATCCCTCTGTGTTGGCAGGTTACAGCACGGAGCACTCCTGCTCCTCCAGCATGTCCGACTTGACCCACCGCCGGAACACGTCCACCAGCAGCAGCGCCTCCGGGGGGCTCAGCATGACCGTGGAGTGTCCTGAGGGCGAGCGGGACCACAAGCTGGAGAAGCCACCTCGCCCTCCCAGACCACCCCTGCTGCTGGACAGACCCTCCCGGTGAGTAACTGTGGGGCAAATACCTTTCCCTGGGAAGGAGAGACAGAACCTGCTCCTTTGTTTTCTGGCGGCAGTGAATCAGATTGTAGCCGCTGAGGAGGACACTGGCCAAGAGAAGCAGGACAGTATATACAAGTCTGTGTCTTAAAAGCTGAGTAAGTTTTCCCTCTTGCCAGGAGGAAAAAGGATTCAATGGAGAGTCACCCAACCCGAGTGGATGACACCAGGATCGATGCTGATGATATAGTTGAGAAAATAATGCAGAGTCAGGACTTCACAGATGTCAGCAATACTGAAGGTGAGAGGAGAAGTCTCAGAGGGGATGTCTGGGCTGTTCTTTTCTCAAGGCTGCCAAGCATTTACAGTCAGATCTGATCTGCCATGGGCTCCCTTCTCCTTTTGACAGCTATTTGCTTTCAGTGCTTGCTGGATGTTTTTGTGGTAGATAAACCACATGGGTTTGAGAGCTGCACATACGTTTACAGATAGCACTTACTGCTGTTCCACACATGACAGCAGAGATTGAATAGTAGCTCAAACGAGCAGGGAGAGAGAGGAAAAATACTGATTCTCAGCGCAGTGGAAATCAGTTGCATCAGCTGTCTGCACTACTCTAGTGGCTCTTGTCCAGGGTCAGCCCAAGGGTGTTTATCAAAAGAGGAAAGCACAACTGATGGGGAAACAGCACATCTCTACAGAAACAAGGGGTACCATGTGCTGGTGATCAGGTCTGTCAGAGAACTTAAGAAGGGGTTTTCTCCATTGTAGTCACAGCATCTGTTAGGAGAAAACTAATACTATAACTGCGTTTGTTTTCACTTTCATTTTCCAGTTTAGCATAGAAATCAATCTTTAATCTGACTTTTTTATCTGAGGTTTTCTGTTAAGTTTTAAACTTGAGCCTAGCTTGTTATCTGTGTTTCGTTAATTTACCATTAATCACCTTAAATTGTTGCACATGGTAGCACTCTTTATCATATGAGGATTTACACCTCACTCAGCGTGGGTTAAAACTAGACTGAATGCAGCTGCCTCTCACCAGGAGAACAGGCTTTCTCCTCCAGTGACTCTACAAAAGCAGTATGAGGCCCCACATCTCATCTGCTCAGATGTGTATAAGCTGACCAAGAATTTGCATCAATGGAATTGCCTTAAAAGAAGCAGCTGGAGGAATATGATTGATTTAATATCTCTGCCTTTATTCTTCCAAAGCGTCATGTTGTGGAGGCTCCCTTTTGGAGCAAGGAAATGAGTTCCCAGGAGCTCGGTGACTGTGGGAACACCACCAGAAAGTGGGGACTTGCATCTGCTGAGACGCAGTTGTTCTATGCTGATCATGTGTCTGGGAGGGGAGTTCCTGGCAGCCTGGGTAGTTCTGGGTTTTGATGTCTGTCCTCCTTTCCTATCTGCAGACAGTAACCTGAGGTTGTTTGTGAGCAGAGATGGAACAACTACGCTGAGCGGTATTCAGCTGGGAAACAGGTAGGTTTCCCAAAAGGTTGGCAGACAGAGGAGCTCCAGAGAGATTAGTGAGCTTTGTACCTAGGAAACTTCCACTTTTTCTCCTTTTTACAGGAGAGATTTCTAAACATCATGTGCTGCATGGTGGCTTTATTCCCACATTAACAGCCCTGGGATCCCTTTGGGGGCAGGCTGCAGTTGCACTAGAGTATGAGTGCAGTTCTCAGCAGGAGCTCAGAGGGATAATGGGATCCTGGTCGCTAGACCCAGGAACGGAAGTGAGGAGTGAAAGGACAAAATGGTAGAGGCTGGTTCCCGTTTGCTCCTGAAGGAGGGAGCTTTGCCTCCTGCTGGCCTGCAGCAAAACTGCGGCAGAGCGGGGTTTACTGTCTCTTTCCCCGGCCTCTTATTGTCCCTTCTCCCTGCCTCTTCCATAACCATCGAGGGCTTGTTCTCTCATGAAAGCCTTCTGAAGCAATAAAACTTTTTCTTGCCCCTATAGCTCTTAGTACAGCTCTTGGCCAGTTGTATTTGAGGCTTTATTGCACCTTTTCAGTTGAATTAAAAATAGCAATAATGGTAATATAAAGATGTATCAAGTTAGTAACAAAACTGGGAGCACAGCAAAGCCAGGCACGCTGGCTCTCTGTGTCCTTTAGAAGGGTTCGTGTGTCACACCCAGCTCTCTCCAGTGCTCTATTGCTGACTTGCCACATCCTTTTTCCCTCAGTGTTTCAGGGACTGACTTCCCGCAAGGCTGACTTGGTACTGGCAGTGGTTTGTGTGAGCTTAGAAGATGATGTTTGACAGTGGAGAGCTCTGAATCAGAGCTTAGTTACTCAAAATGACTGTGGAAAATAACCTGCCCTCCTCATCTCCCCCTCTGCCTCCCCAGGGTCTCATCTGGAGTTTACGAGCCGGTGGTGATTGAAACCCACTAAATGTGAAGAACAGGGTAGAGCTGCTGGACACAGGCCCCCTACCCAGTCCGCTGCCACATGGATGCCAATCTTTACCTCTCTTCATGCAGCATTCCAGAAGGGATTTCTCCACGCCCCTCCCCATATGTTTGCACTGCAGAACTACTTCAAGACCACTCCAGAACATGCACTTTCCCTGCATTGGCATTGTCCTTCTCTGCTTGCTGGTCCTTCCAGTGCCTACCTTCCCCCTGTTCCTGCTCAGACACAAGGTGTCTGTGGGGCTTATCCTTGGGCTAGTCCCAAAGGATGTTGCTCATCTGCATCCCTCATTCCACCCATTCACTTGCAGCAGGGGACTTCTCAGCTTCTGTCTCCCCTAAACATTGGGTTATACCACTGTGAACTCTTCAAACCACTGGGCGTGGGGGAAACCATTCTAACCAAACCCAGAGCAGCTTGCTGGGGACACAGTGACATGGCCACTTGCAGGATGCTTTATTCCATGGACTCTGTAAGGGAACATCACCTCCCAAGGCAATGGTTTTACTGAGCAAGGTATGCTGTGGGGTACACTTCACCTTCCTATCCTCACATACCTAAAGAACATCTTCTCATAGGAAATACTTCCCAAAAGTGCATTTCAGAAAACTGCCGCAATCCAGCGGGGAGTTGGTGAACGGTTAAGTGCGAGTGCTCGTCACACCATTGACTGCAGCAGCCCTTCCACTGCTGGGCATGGAAGGGGGTGTTCATCAACTAACACTAAAGGGAGCACTTTAGAGGTTACAGATTTTACCTGGAGGAGGCTTCTACTCACTATTCCAGGAGTAAAATCTGTGTGTGCTGGACTGATTCATCAAATAGTCCTGTTGAAACTTGGAATACAAAGCATCTTTTTTTTTTTTTTTTTCCTTCTTTCGGTGGCTCAGGAAGGGAACTGCCCTTCTTGGACTGTGAAAAGAATCTCATCTGAGAGCCCTTCCCTGGGCCACAGCTGGATGCAGTTGACTACAGTGGTCTCTCTGTTGTGGTGGTGATGTCGATTGCTTCTCTTGGCCTGGGCCAGTAAGGGATTTGGTGTTGCTTGGCCATTCTTACCTTGTCACCAGAGATCTGTGCCTGAGCTGGTTCCTTCTGGGACTGGGGAAAAGCTACTGTCTCTGCCTTCAAGAGTAGAATGGGTGTTTGCTGCTGCATTAGCCACAGCAGCTGTTCTGACCTGCTCTGTGGTGAGTGAACTCTTCTGACAAGGCTTCAAACTGTTCTCTGGTTGATCTTTCAATTACTCTTCTTTGGGTTTGGTTTCTGCAGTTGTTTGACACTTTTCCTTGTAGTGTGTGGCAGAGATGTCAATCCCTTTCAGCTCCCACTTGGAGATTCTCCTGGCAGCCGAACTGCCAGCGAGGATCTGGGCAGCCCCCGGCTGTGGGCCACCATCAGGCTGTGCTTGCAGGCCTCCCTGTACAGAGCCCCTCAGCTGATAAGCTATTTCTGTGTAGTGCCCATTCCTCTTTTGCCAGTGTACTGTGGTAGCACTCAGCAGCCGTGCCCTTGGAGCAGTTCCACACTCCAGCACCCGGCTGTGAATCTTCTCCCCTCTGACACTTGTGTGTGTGCACAGGCACACACTCATTCTGTTCAGCAAGGAAAGACTTGTAACTGATCACATTGTTCAAATTCTTAGTTATTGCAAAGCCTTTTTTTAAAGGAGGAAAAAAAGAAGGATTAACTGTGGTCTCTTTGGCCAGAATGCGTGCAGATGAGCTAGGGAACAAGGGAATCTGGCAGAATGAGAAAGAAGGAATGAAAGGGTCTTGATTTAGCATTTTTTTTACCCTTCTAGCTAAGGATGCTGCATGAGGAGGGTATTCAGCAGTGGATCAGATTGTAGCCACAGAGGAGGAGACTGTGGCTCAGCAGTGTGGCAAAACTATACAGTTGCTTACTCTGTTTTGATGGTTTCTCTCTTAGAATCAAGAGGTTTCTTTCTGTGTTTGGACAGACCACTGTAGGATCTGCATCTTTTCCACCCTTCCCCTTCAAAGGGAATTAAATTTGAATTAGGGTAAAAAGGGGATACAGACAACACCTTGGTTTGGTTTAACGTAGGGAAAAAGTGTTGGATCTTTAGAGAGTGTCTAGAACAAAAGCTCTTTCACACTTGCTAGTTTTTTTTAATGGTGATCTCTTCATTCAGCCTGGGTAGGTTTGGCACTCACTTGCAAGCTGCTGAGCATCCTGCCCTGTTTCTGGGGTGCCCGTGTCTGCAGGAAGGAGAGAACTGCTTGTCTTTCTGTCTCCCTGGAGCACTGCCAGGAAGCCAGGCCTGGCCTGACCGTCTGCTCAGGTCAGGGTGAGGGCAGAAGGAGGCTCGGACAGCAGTGGCTGTTCCTGCCCTGTCTGTGGATGGCTGTGCAGAGCCGAGGGTCTGGCTGCTCCCCAGGGGCCAACAAAGCCCCTCAGCAAATCAGATCCAACCAGGACTTGAAAGGAGCAAACATAAGCCAGGAAAGAGGCCAAAACCCAGCTCACTTCTGTTGCTTTGCTTCTGTTCCCATGGAAAACAATGGCAGTCACTGTCAGAGCAGTTGGGATCCCAGGGCATTCTTTTGGCTTCCACTGGCAAGAGTCAGCTGCTCTGAGGCACAAAATCCCCAGTGGGACAGAGGGAGGAATATCTTCCCAGCAAAGCGAGAGGAGAAGCAGTTGAGCTTTTGAGAGCACTGGTCTCTTCTTCCCAGGCTGGCAGAGGCATAACCTGCTCCATGACATGGCTGTCGCCAACCTGGGCATGTCTTTGGCTTCTCTTCCAGTGGCTTGGCACATCACTGCTTGCATTTTTGATAACTGTGTCTGATAGGGTATTTCTTCTTGTCTCCACGTTAATGACTCCGCAGATCGTGGTCTTTGTGAGGCCTTTTAGCTCTCCTGCCCCTGGTTTTGAGTAAGTAGCCCCAGTCATCCAGCCTTGCGCAGCACAGCCGGGGCTGGTGCCCTCGGAGCAGACCCAGAGGGAGGAAGGAGCAGTCTGTTCCCATTTGTAGATCCCGTGCAGAGCTCCTGCTGCACATCCAGCACAAGCAATGCCCAGCAGTCCCTAGGCAGCCGTGGGCCCCCGAGGTGGTGGCTGTGGGGTCACTTGTCCTACACACTCGCTGCTGCCTCAGGAAGCTGTGTCTCACAAGCACTTTTTTCCTTGTGGCATCGCTGCTGCCTGTTCCTCATTGGACTTTGAACATTTAAGAAGTGAATCAGTTTCCGGGCTCAAACCGCTGGCTAGTTTCCTTTGGGTTTTTCTTTTTTGTTGTTAAGTTTATGGTATTTTTTTTTTTTATACAAACCCAGCAGGCTGGTGTTTTGTGACTGCATTATTGTTTCATTGATATTTTATTTCAGGGGGGCTGAGGGGAGGATGTTCTTCCCCACGTTGTTCCCCTTCTCAGGGGATTCAGAGGTGGCTTAAACAAGGAAAAGGACCTTATTGGCAAGACTCTGCATCCCTTGGGTCTCTGATGCTGACAAGCAGGGCTGCTCATGCCTGGAGAGCAGAGCTGGTTCTCTGCTTCAGTCTCGGGATCAGGCAAAACGTGTGGGCTCTGCTCTCCCAGTTTCTAGACCTTTAGCTGGTGGAAGCACATTGCAAAGTGTTAGGAAATTCAGTGTAACTTTTCTACTAACTTTTCCTTTTTTTAAAACCAGTATAAAACTGAGTGTCCAAAAGAATAGGCTTAGTTGTTAGTTGGTGAAGGAGATGGGTTTCAGCTAGAAATTGTGATGGGAAAAGGGGGAGAAGGATGTTGCTCCCTCATCATCATCTTTTGTATGGTCAGCACTTTAAATGGGGGCCTTGTGCTGTCCTGACCTTTGGAGTGATGGGCAGCAGGCGTGTGATTTCTCCCCCGCTCATTGCCACATCACATTGCCCCCTACAGAAAGTTAACAAGCCCTTTTAAATGTTTGCTTCAGTTTTTAGAGGGTTCCAAACCAGGCAGAGGCCTGAAGAAATATGTATTTCATTCTCATCTGAATAGGAGGGGTTGAGTTTTTATTTATTTTGTCGTTGCAGTTTCTTTTTAAGTGGGTGGCAGTGCAGCTGGTCTCTGTACTGCTGCCAGGAACCTCTGGGAAAACCTCACTCCAGGTACACTAGAGCACCTCGGTTAAACCCCTCCTGGTGAGGGGCTCCCCCTCCCCTCCTCGCTGCCTTACCCGGGGGCTGCAGACCCCCCTCCACCCCTCCTGCCCCGTCTCCGCTGCCCCACCTGGTCTCTAGCTGAGTTCTTGCTCTGGTGACTGAGCCCCTTGGACAAGGCCAGTCCCCAGGGACAAGTTCCTGCAAACTCTGCCTGGTCGCAGGTGTTTGTCCTTGAAAAGCCACTTCCTCGCTGCGGGGGGGGATTGATGAATGCAAAATTCCCCCCACTTCCCTCCTGAGAGCCGTGTCCATCAGCCCCCTCCCTGCGCCATCCGATCCCGCTGCTTCCACAGCGCCTCTGCCCTGCCGGGGGGCAGCGGGCGTGGAAAGCTGGGAAATGAAAAGGAATTTGGATGAAGCTCTGAGCGAGGGATGCGGCTGAGCCTGGTAACTTGCCTCAAACATATGGAATAACGGTAGAGCCCATATTTTTATGGGGGGAGGGAGGGGAAAGGGAGATCATGTTTTATTTTCTTGAACGTGAATTGAGCTTGGTGACCTTCGGCTGAGGCGCACTCGATTTGTATCAGATTCTATAGAGAGATGGCTGATATTTTTGGAAAGGGAATGGGTCTATGCAAACTTCCAAAATTGCTTGAAAGATAATTTAACATTTTTTTACTTTGAAAATCTAAAGATAAATCTAACTTTTGTCTTAAAGCAGAAGTGCGTTTAGAAAGAGAAGCTACTTCCACTGCTCTATTTTGATGATAATTCTTGGAAAGTTTGGGCTGGAGGGAATGACTATTTTTCACCATTTCTATCTTGCTCCTCTATTTTTTTTTTGTTTCTTTTTCTAACGGAATGCTGTGCTGTCTTTGATTCAACAGATCGTGTTTGTATTTTCTGTATCTGGTTCCTAACGTAGAGAAATAACAAATATATGAGGAAATCAATATAACGTCAAATGTTGTTATGGTTTGAGGGAGAAAATAAAGGTTTTTTTGGTACTTCACACTGATTCTTCTTGCTCTGTTTCTTGTTTTAAGTATCTGCTGAGGAAAGAGGAGAGTGAGAAGGGCATGCACAGGCCTGGAACAGAGTTTGGATTTGCCTTCTAGGATTGCTTTGGTGGCTGAGAGCAGAGATCCCTGCCACCCCTTCCCTGGAGATGGAGAAGGGCTGGAGAGGGCAGCCGGCAGCGCAGCAATCCCGGGGAAAGGTGACCTGCCTGAGTCGCCAGCAGTGTCCCGTGTTCTGTCCCACCTGTCCCAGCCTAGGCTCTGCCTAAACTGCCTCTCCTGCTGGGGCTACCTCACCAGGCTTGCCTGGGGGATTGGGGTCACAGCCCAGCAGGGCTCCGGGGAATAAATACCTCTGGATCCTCAGGGCTCATGCCTGAGCAGCCCTTCGGCCACCACAGGCTTGCCATCCTTTTAAGGGAGGGTGAGCCAAATTCAGCGCCCAGATACTCATTGCTGGTGTCTGACAGGGCTGGAGGGGAACGGAGCTGTGGGAGGAAGCAGCTTTTGCCTCTTCCACCTTCCCAAAAGCCTCGGCCACACAGGGGTCAGTGCAGCTTTGAGTCCCGAGCACGGTCTTCCTCCTTCCCTTGCTTCAGGAAGGGGAGGCAGCCGATTCTGCCTCTGGCGTCTGTCCCTTGGCTGTTTGATCTCGCTTTTCCTTTTCCTCCCGCTGCCCCCCGGGTGTGTTTGGGGGAACGGCTGAGGCGCGGGACGTCAGTGTCCCGGGGGATGGAATTGGGCTCAGGATACATCACTGCCCCCCGGGCACAGGTGGTAGATGCAACCAGAGTACGCTGTTCACGAAGGTAACGGCACTGGAGCAGCAGGAGCTCCGAGCTGTAAAAAGGATCTGGGGCCTGCGGGTGAGACAAGGGAGGCAGGAGCGCCGCCGACCCCGCTCTCGCCGTGCCAGGCCCGTGCCAGG
>WEIT01008885.1:745-14964 GCA_013389985.1 Dryoscopus gambensis
TTGAATATATTCACAATTCTTAATCTTCCCAAGTTATTATACCTGGCCAGTGAAAGAGAATTTCTTACAGTATTTGCAGCATTTTGCAAAAAAATTTAGAATCATTTAAGATAATTCTGGGAATAGAATAATGAAAAATTATTTATGCCTGGGCAATTTATAATTCAGGTTGTTCAAGACAGTGGAATATTAAATTCATGTTTATACTGCTGTGACCAAATTACAGAATAACTTATTTGTGGTGGGCCCCAAAAGAGAAAATGTACTTTCCCCCAGTGTTTCTAATGCCGATTTTTATATTTCAGTCAATAGAAAACCCTAAAAAAATCCTATTTTTTCTGTGAAAAATGAAATTAATAATAAAGTAAAACCAAGACTAAAAACTTCAGAGTATTAGATAATATTGAACTTTAAATTTTTCATCAAGACAACTTTTTCTTTTATCATTTTTGTCAGTATTTCCATATTAATGGAACTGGCTGACCTGCTAAACTGAGTATCGCTAGCAATACCTACTATGATTTCACTGCCAAAGACTGTAACTGTAAATATTTACAACAGTTTCCTATCATGCTGGCAGATGACTGCTAGGAAACATGCTGGGTTCATTTTTTGCTCTTGGTATTTATTTGCTGTGTAAATAATGATTCATGTCATGCCAGTCTGCATTCATATTCAGTTTGGTGATAGGTTCTTCTGTACCAAGGAACATCACTCTGTTTCCCGTCAGCTCTCTAACCGGCCTGAGCAAGCACACCTAGACACAACCTACTCAGCCAGTCAAATATACAGCACCTCATGAAGGATGAAGGTAGAAGTGATTCTGCATCCTCAGCATTTTCTCTGATACATTCCTAGCTCAGAGCACCGAAGACCGTGGTACCACATGTGTCTCCTCATTCTCACTTCTCTTTCTGCAGACATGACAGTTGTAGGGAACTGTTATATATCCAACAGATAATTGGTGCAATGTTCTAAGTCTCCTTGATCTTGAGTAGACTTGGAGATTGTCAGCACACTGTCACTGCATTCCAGCAGAGCTCTTATTAGTTAACTGTACTTGACAGCACCTCAGAAACTGTATATTTTAAGTTAAGAAGCCTGACATGATAAAGGCTATCACTTTCTTTCTTTGGATAATTACTGGCAGCATTGATAAGCATGTATTCCTTGTCCAGTTCATCAGAAGACTGATGGGAATATGTCTCTTTAAAGTTTAAATTTTAAAGTTCCTGATGCTTTGCAGAATCATTTCTTCTTGAAGCCCTTGGCTGATATATGTGTATATATGTATATATTTATATGCATCTTTGCCCATTTAGCTATTATCACTCATCTTTCAGAATATTAATGAAGACATATTTGATCCGAAGAGGAGTGGGAATTCCAAGTACCAGGACTGGAATATTTTTTAACTTCCTGTGCTTTTATTTATTTGTTTGTTTGTTCATTTATTTTTCTATCTTTCAATCTACCTATCTGCCTATCTAGTGCTTTGAACTTCAATAGTACAGCTCTTTCTCACCAGAAACAATCACGCCACTGCAGAAATTTTTTTCTTTTAATGACTCTGAATCAGGACAGTAGAGACAACTAGGCTTATCAAAGTCATCAACAACATTATTTTGTGAGCTTCCCTGCTGTTTTATACGTGCATTGTTCTCTACTATATAAGTACTGGTACCTGAAAATGGTCATAATCAGTGCAGTTAAACTCAGCAGAAAACTCTTGCACAGGATTGTTAAAATTTTTTTGGGATTTGATTATGGCTGTTCAGCAACTACAAGTAAAGTAGAACTCTTTGAAGTGTCATGTGGAAAAATACAAGAATTAAACTAGTATAAAATCTTGATCGATAATTCCTAGCAGTGTGTGGCTGTCACAGCAGAACTTCCAACTTTTGTGCTCATTATCACAGAGTAGTAGAGAACATTTTTGCTGCAGTAGACTTTTCCAGGGAGGTAATAATTAGGTATCTTTGCATTTTCTGATGTGATATTCTAGACACTTCCATCATTTTGAAAAGTAACTGGTGGTTTGAGGTACTCGAAGAGAAACAGTTTAGAGTGAAACACAGAGTATCTGCTCTCTGAAAACTAGACATTTAGAGCTTCCTCATGCTCTTGCATTTGAAAAATGGAGAAACACATTACTCCAAGGTTACTTGGGAAAATGCAGCAATGGGAGTTCCTGATACTAGAGAAGATATTTTACTCTCATGGGAGGAACAGATGACTTTGATAGAAGTTGTCAAAATGTTTGACTACCAAAGGATTGGTCATATTACTTGAGAAGACTTCTGTTACTTGAGAATTACTTCTGTTCCAGGGAAAGCATTCTGCTGTCACTGAGAGTTGCATAAGAACAAAAAACGATTTACATTATATTTGGGCAGGAGTTTGATACATGCTTCTTAAGAAAGTTGAAGCTGAGGAAAATAGTCGTGTTTAAGAATCAAACTTCCAAAGAAGAGATGAAATGGAGATGGATGGAGGATATTTTACTTGCCTCTTTGTCCTCTGCAGTCAGTTCCTGTGACTTTTAGTCATATATCCTAGCATGTGCGTTGCATAGGCCCAAGTTATGATGTGAAAAATCAAATTTATACCATGGCATCATGACCAGCCACAAATCCACTTAGACAGCTTGAAGTGAAAGATGCTATATCTGCAGAACCAGTAGGAAAGGTTTTAATAGCTCAGTCACCCAAAACAAACAGGTTCCTTTATGATAAATAGAGTTTAAAGATACCAGAACAGAATCTCAGGAACCCATATAATAATAGACAAAATAGGGATAAAGGCGAAATCTTTCCTTGAACTTATTTTACTTAGGGAAAAAGTGAGACAGGTCGGGGAGAAGGTGGCATACACATTATGATGGTGACAGATTTAGAAAGGATGGGATCTGATGAGAAGGAAGTCGGGTAGATTTAAATTTCAGTATTTTAGTAGTATGTTGGAAACTTCAAAACCTTGACATATCTTTAATAGTATTTTTGGGAGGGGATTAACATTATTGCACACACATTTTCACTTGGTATAGAATAATTTATGACAAGAAATAAATACCAGACTGTACAACTTCTAAGAAATTACTTTAATAATTTTATTGTATGTAATCCATTAGTTTTATCTGCTGTGCTTACATAATAAGCACTGAGTAGTAAAGTAAGAACTATTGTCATTGTTCAGAAATGCTCTCTACAATCACAGAGGAATTAAAAATAAAGAAAGAATGCTGAGAGTAGACTTTACCTCTTAAAGATAAGAAAATTCATAGTCTTGTGCACACATCAAATATTTCACAGCATATTAAGTATTTCTCATCTTCCACTATGAAGAGGCTTGTTCATAGAATATTAGACAGGAAAAATCAAGGGCCATCAGGGGCTGCCTGGGGGGATTCTTCCATAAAATTGGCTACATTCATAAAAAGTCTAAAATCCAGAGACCTAATGCAAATCATCTAGCAAAATGATTTAACCAATTCTTTGTTCTGTGGTCATGTACCAAAGACTATAAAGTTTTCTTAGCAAAATAATTAAAATACCCCTGAAAGTATCGTGCTACACATTTCAATTATCTGAATACACAGTTCTCTGACAATTTACATATGACAGTATTGTAAAAAAACCTGAAATAAACTATTCTGCCTCTACTTATTTTGGAGGCCTCACTTTGTACATTTGGGCAATAGGGGTTCAGCTGAGATATTTGGCCATTTTGAGAGAGATTTTCCTAGTATTTTTGTGCTATCAGAATAGCTATGCATATGCAATGTCATTTAAGACATTTGATGGAATTATCCTGGTGGATGTTCCAATTGCTATCCACCCTGTGGATAACAAGAACTGAGGGTGAAAAGACAATAAAGAAAATGGGAAGCACATATGTATCTTTGGAAATTACCTAGTCACTCAAATGTCTTTAAAACTGATATTATAGTCATTCAAATTTTAAATTTTATCTCAGTCCAGCCACCACAATATATACCTAATTTTGTGACAACAAGAGAAAAATTGATGTGAAACATGAAGACTATTCCAAAAATTTGCCGCTGGGTATAATGCAAACTCTCTTTACCAATAATGTCTTACACTGCTCTTGCAAAGGTCTGACATTTGTTGCTTTATATCCCTCTCATGAGCAGCTTGCTATAAGTGATTAATTCAATTACATTATCTAAACAGACACTGGGGAGTTTTGTGTCAGGTTTATGAAGTATAACGGACTATGTCATATGAGACCATGCCTATCAGGAGGAGATTTTCAGGAGTGCTGAATGCACTTCACTTATATTTTCAGTAACAAGAAAAAAATTACCAAGGAGTTAAAGTAGCATGAAAGAAATGATCTGACTATTCAAATGGAAAGGGAAAAGAGAGAGATCTGGTCACAAACAGCTGACCTGCACTGTTATGTTCCCTGACATATTCAGAAAACTTTACAGTTGAAATATCCAAAATAAATGTAGTTACTGTACGGGGTTAGAACTAGATAATCTTGAAGGTCCCTTCCAAACCAAATCATTCTATGATTCTATATGCTTCTTTTAGACTGCTGAATGCAGTCCCACTTAATAAAACCTAAGTATTCCATAATTAATACATCATTATCTTAAACACTTTTTTTTTAATCCAGACCTCTTATGCTTAGTTTAAATCAATTTTTTCCTGCTCTTTAAAGCATTTCTGTGACATTATACACTGTAGTATTGTATTTTCCCACTCCTTTGCCTGCCCTTCCCACATGGTTCTCCCTTCCCTGCCCCTAATCCTGACCACTCCCTCAGATTCTCCCTGGTGGTCCCAATACCCCAGCTGCACCCATGTACCACCCCTGTGCCCTGAGACCATTAGTCCATGTGCTCTTTCTGCCCCGCCTCATCCCCATACAAAACCCAGTCCATGCCATGTGATCCTCTCCCTGCCTTGGGGAATCAGCCCGTCACCATGAGGCTCCCTTTGCCTGTGGGACCAGGTGAATAAAGATCCTCTGAAGCCCCCATGCAGGGAACCCTCTCGCCTCCTTTATCGCCGCTGTGTTGCGGAAGCTGAGAGCCAGCCGGGGCCATGCAGGGCAGCCCGGAATGGGCTACAGGAAGTGGGACAGCTGCTCTCCCCAGGAAAGCCCTGCTGAGCTCTCCGGGAAGGTTTGCAGCTGCCATACCATCACAAGAAACTACAAACCGCAACAATAAACTTTCCTGTATCTGGCTCTTTTATTCAAAATAAAATGGCTAACCTCTGACAGGACAAGTCCAAATTGTCTATGTATTAGTCTGAAAAATGTACAGTGGCATTAGATGTATAATTTCAAGATCTGCAGGAGATCTCTAAGGGAGTAGACCAGTCGAGAAATGTTTTAGTGAGTTAGGTGAATACTAGGACAGGAAAGTTAGAAGGCTAGAATAAACTGGGACAGTGAGAAATCTGCCTAATAAAGTAGTAGAAGAGACAAACAAGTTCCTGGTGAAACTTACTTGTTAGTTGTTCTGCTGAAAAGCACGTCTAGAGAGGGTGGTAGAGGAATGACTGGCCAAGGGAAAGTGGGAAGATCTACTGAAAGGTTTCCATGAGAGATACTGGTGTGATTACCAGACGTTTGTATAGAAGGCCTACAAAGAAGGAACCAAAATTAAAATCAAACCTAATTTATAGGAAGTTTAATTTTGAACTCTAATTATGTGCTAAAATGCCTTGCTAGATTTCATCTTGCTCTCTTCAACTGAAGAAAGTGTTGCTTAATGACGAACCTTTCAATACTGCCTTTTTCTCAATCTAAGTTGCTCACTTTAGATTCTCATGCACTCTGCTCTGTATCAAGGTTCTTGACAGTTAATACTCCACCGTGTAGTTAGGTCCTTCATACCTAAACATATTTATTTAAAGTTTTACAAACCTCAGAGTGTTGCATAAAGGATTATGAGCAATGGTTAGTAAAAAACTAAAGTGAGGATTTCAAAACTTTCCTGTAAAGCTGACTTGAATGCATGTCCAGAGACATGCTGAAATTAGTGACAGCTTAAAGAGTTTAAGGACGTTGCTTTGAAAGTAAATATATTTAAATTTTTAGTCTAAAACATCTGATTGTCCTGGTTTCAGATGGGATAGAGTTCATTTTCTTCTCAGAAGCTCATACAGTGCTGTGTTTTGGATTTAGTATGAGAATAATGTTGATAACACACTGATCTTCTGTTTGTTGCTAAACAGTGTTTACTCTAAGTCAAGGACTTTTCAGTGTCTCATGATCTGCCAGTGAGGAGCTGCACAAAAACTGGGAGGGAGCACAGCCAGCACAGCTGATCCAAACTAGTCAATTCCAATTCTCCTGCCCATGCCACCAGGGAAGAATGGGGTAGTTAGTGAGCAGCTGTGTGTGGTGCTTAGGCTGGGGTTAAACCATGGCACTCATTTAAAGTTTATTTCTGTATTTTATAGTACTAACCAAGGTTCTCAGAAACTTTTAAATAGGAAAAAAAAAGTTGGTTTCAGAGGAACGAACTAGTAAGATCAAGCCCCCAGGTATGTTTTATTGTCTTCCCAAGCACAGAAAAATTGTTTGGCATGATACTTCAACAGTGCCTTTTTTTTTTTTCCAGTTTTATAAGAAATCAAAGAATAAATTATTCATTTTGCTGAATAAGAAATTCTTATTCAAGCTACCTAGCTACTTCATTTGGCCTGGAAGACGTAAACAGAGTTATAGGTCTTCTTAACTCTATTAAGAACATGTAGAAGTAATGAACCTTTAATTCTTTAATGTCCACTAATTGATGCAGGACTTTGGGTTCTATAAGGCCTTGTAAAATTACTGCCACTGTCCTAACAGAAGGCAACAGGTGCTGTCGAAGGGGCTAGAAATTCCTTAGGTGTCATTTTCTAATTGCAATGTTTACATTTATGTTTTCCACACTTCATACTTTGCTCAGAGCTTAAAGGCACAATCATGCATGCTGTTGGGCATTTTAGTATAGCAGGCTTAGACAGCCTGGTGGCTTGATCAAAATCGTATCTGGAAAAAGAGGGAAATATTTCAGCACAGCATTATAGTTAGCCTGGTATGCTTTTGTTTCCTAGCAAAATAGTAAGAATTTGCTTATAGAGAACTACATAGTCAACACTCAACAAAATGGAAAGTGATTTTTGTAGTGAAATAAATTAAAATGGAGACATGCTTTCTTTCTCAGGTTCTTGCTCTGCCCAAAAGACAAAAATGTGAGGATAGACACATAAGTACGGCTTCTGTTATCTCTCCCTAGGAAAATTCAAGGCTGCTTTACATTTAAATTTTTATATTTGATCACAACACAGCATAATAATAATACGTTATGATAAGATCAGAAGGTCATCTAGTTATTGTTCT
The DNA here is from genome assembly GCA_013389985.1 of Dryoscopus gambensis. Taxonomy (NCBI): domain Eukaryota; kingdom Metazoa; phylum Chordata; class Aves; order Passeriformes; family Malaconotidae; genus Dryoscopus; species Dryoscopus gambensis. Next base: position 8,114 of record WEIT01008885.1, read on the forward strand.
CTTCTGAATGAGAATATATAAAAACTTGCTGTTAGTGGCCTGTAGCAGGAAAGTAGATGCTGAAATACTGCTAAGTGACATTAAAAAAGACTGTATTAATATCTTTCTCATTTTCTCTGTGCAGACATAAATAATATATAAATGCTAGAATGGAAAAAGGAGATGCACGGTTTGTGCACATTTATCCTTCTGTTCACCGCAGTTTTGCTGTGCATTGACACATCACAGCTTTCTTTAATAATCTCTTTCATCATAAAGTACTGTATATTGAATGAGCAAAGCCAGAGCAATCTAGCTTCCTCCACTTGTAGTCTGAGAATACCCACATTTCTGAGAAGCACTGAAAGAAAGCCTAAAGAGATTCAGAAATGCTCAGTCTCACTGACACAATTTTTCTGTCTCTGGTGTAGGTAGGAGTTTGAATTTGGGTTGTGGGAATTGCTTTGAAGTTCTCTGTTCTTTATTCCTCCGTGTCAGCATTCACAAGGACAGAAAATTGGAGAGGCAAAATATAAAGCCCTTAATCACCTTGATCAAGATAATCAAATGACAAAGGCTTGAAGAATGGGCTGTAGGCTGAACAAAGACAGGTCAACTTCCAATAACACTCTTTCTCATTTCAGAAACATTCATGTGCCACCAAGAAAGGAAAAGAATTTATTCCCGGTTATAAAAACACTAATTTCCTAAATGGAGGTCAAGGACCCGATTTGAGTTTGTGATTCCTATCTGACTTGAAAAATAGACCCTGAATTCTACTCGGTCTGGTGGTAAAAACAGGGCAAAAAAATGTAAGCAGAAAGAATACCCTTTATTAAAATGAAGTGAAACATGCTACTTTTCCCCATAGACCTTGCCCAGTTAATTCCATGAATAGTGTGTGTTCATTCTCTGGAATTTAAATGGTGTCTTCCTGCTGAAACTTTAGCTCATGCTAATTAATAAATGCTATAGATGGTCAGACTTTTGAACTGCAGAATTACACAAACATCAATGGATACTTAATAGAGTCTTACATCAAGTTCAAGTAATGTAATGCCTGGGGGATTGCACTGGCTTAGGGCAAGCGGAGAGATTGTGTCCAGTTGTGAGCCCGTCTTATCTTCTGTGACCTGTAGCAAAGGCAGGGTAAGAAAGTGACATAACTTAAACCAATTATGCCTGATCCAAGTTAATATCTACTCTTGCAGTCCAGGGAGAACTTTTGCACAGGTCTGGCAAGTAGGAGGCAGAAACAAGAGTTAGAAGATGCCTTAGGGAAAGAGGAGGGTTAAAAATGCCTCAGAGAGCTAAAAATGTCTCCCTGCCATTCTGGTGACATTATCTAATATATGACAAATACCCATATGTGCAAGCCTTCTGTATCATTCACAGGATGCTCAGCAATGCTCTGCTGCAAGCTCTACTTTCACATTTCCTCATCTTTTGTCCCTTTGCACTCTGCAGCCTTGCCATTGTGTTATTGTAGGTGTGGGCATTTGGCTGCATGGAGAAAGGAAGTCCTTTGAAAGGTTTTTAACTGTCATAAAACCAGCCCTGAAGTGTCCTGTCAGTCCTCCTTTCCCTGGCTGTACAAATATTTTGATGTTTGTTTGTAATCAAGGAGATTGAGTTCACATTATGGAGATCTTTGCTTACAGAGTCTTTACTAAATCCTGATTTCCACTTGTCATTCAACACTAAAGGACCTTGTTTCTTGGTGTCTGTTGTCTGTGGCCTATCCTTGTGACAACTAGGTGCACGCCGTTAAATGAAATTAGGAAGATGTTATCCATGCTAACAGCTGAAAACTTTGAAATTTAGCATTTCCTGAAAATAGTAATTTATCTAGACTCCTTTTCAAAATCAAACATGAGAAGGATAAGAAACAACATGCCATAGGAGGTTAACCAGTACACCAAAAGAAGAATCTATATGTCTGACCTATATGCTAATCTTCTAAGAACTGCAATGACTTTTGCAAATTTTTGCAAATTTAGGAAGTAGATAGAGATAGCATCTTTCCTGAGCTGACGGATTGGTTTCAGAGAAGTAATGCAAGATATTGAGAAGACCTTTTAGTTACTCTCCTTAAGGCCTTGTTCTGATCTTGTCTTCTGGTTGTTTATGCATTGTTGCCAAATCTATATGGTCAAAGATCATGCATAAGAACAACAAACTATGGTGATTTCTTTCTTAACTTCATTATTGGTGAGCCAAACATTAAATAATGGGTGCTTTTAACTTCTTCCTGATCTTTGATATTTTTGCTGTGTCTTTCTCCAAAATATCTTGCGAAGAAATTTCTACTTTAGGTCTTTTATTACTTACAAAACCATGTCATGAGGAAAATGGTATGGGCAATAGATTATTATATTTTAGTAAAAGAAATCTATATTATAGATAATCTATTTTATATAGAAATATATATAATCTAAAATTGGAATTATGAAAACAGCAGTTATTCAAATTAATCCTCATTCTCATGTTCAAGACATCAGGCTTCCAACTGTCTCATTGCAAAGGGAGCAGTGTGTGATTTGTTCTGGAAAGATGTGATTGATATATTTATAAATTGAACCCTGTAATGCAGTAAGTGATAAGGCATTTCCATTGATTGTCCAGGGAATCCTTCCAGTTCTGGTGGAAGAAAGTCTGTTATTTCAGTATGATGATAAAATGTGTGACAGAATTTAATTTGACAGGCTGCTACCACTTCAAATGTACTAATACTGAAAAAAAAATTGAGTAAAAATAGAATATACCACCAAAAAAAATTTAAAAAATTAAAAATTTTAATTTCTTTAAATATTGCATGCCATCCCTTCACTATACCATGTTTTCATTTTTAAAAATTATAAGGGTTTTTAATAGAATTTTAACTTAAGCCAACAAATATCCAAGCCCATTTTCACTAGCATTTGAAAATTCCAACATACTACCAGAGCTAAAAGTGTGCTTTGTTCATTCTAGAGCAGTTTATAGAGCCACACTTATATTTTTAAGGAAATTATTTAAAACAAGGATTTGGCCAGGAAATTAATTTGTTTAATAATAACTTTTAGCTGCAGATAAAAAGAAATATGTAACAGAAAACCTGCTAAGAGCTTCATCAACCTATTCCTGAGAAACATTAACATAACTGAGATAAATTTCTCTGAAGTGAAGGGACAGAAATGGTTGCCATCTAGCCAAAGGACTGGAAACTGGTGAGTCCAGGTGGCTGGGACCTTAACCTACAGAAGAAAGATGATCAGAGAGAAAGTCAAGCTTTCAACAAAGGTTATCACTAAAATGTAAGGGTTATTTTTCAAACTCCAGCAGAACAACAACAAAGGAAGAAAGAAAGATCATCAGTCTTGGCTCCAGCACAGACCCAGCTGATGTGGTCTCCAGGGTCCTGAGGATGCACCACCTGGCCTTTGTGAGAGTACCTTTTTATAGATAAGTTTTCCCCACCCTGAGGCTAAGTTTTTTGCTTTCTGTGCTAATTAGTTACCATGTGCAGTTCATTCTTCTAGACCATTCTAGAAATGGGCTGAAGGGCTTTGCGGGTTTTTGGTGGTCTTGATCGCCCCTATTGGACCGACCTTAGGTCATCAGTCCATGCCTGCTTCTTGACCTCATTCCTGCAATTGCACTGCAGTGTGCTTATCTCCAAGAGCCAGAATTGTTCGTCCAGAAAAGTGCTTCCCTCCCTCAAGATGGCCCCCATCTCCAGTTACATCCTGTTCTTTCTTGCCTGTTTGCACAGCGCGTTCTTACCAGCAGTCCTTGGTTGGTTCCATGGCTGTCTGGTTACCGCTGTGTGACATGTACACATTAGCCCCTTGTCTTCTGGGCTTCCACAGCAGTTACTTGTTTAAACAGTCCTTTCTACTCGTGTGAAACTATTTCAGCATATTAAAGACAAGATACTTGACAAATTGTAAAGACAATCTGATACAACTGTAACTCCATCAAGATTTATGGTTTTGTTTATTGAAGATGTGAGGACAAGAGTTTGGATGGAACCAAGTTCCACCATAATCTTATTCAACTTACTAGTAAACCTCCTAGACCTTGTTGACTTGCTTTTATTATTTTAAAACTAAAAAAAAGTAGAACCTTATTGGCCTTTTAATTCTAATGTGAAACATTCTTTTATCAAGAGAGTTATTGCAAAAGAGAAATAAAATTCCTTTGGGGCTTCCCAGTCCTTCGCAGGGGCTTTAACGCCTGCTAAGTGATCTCATGCTTCAGTGGGTAGTGGGCATATGTTTCCTACAGGGTTTTTTTGAAAGCTCAGGTTACTACAACTCTTAACCATATGACCCTGAGTTTTAGGAACAGAAAAAATAGCTGTTACAACTGGATTGTTTGACTTCTCATGTTCTTTTACATATAAAATTAGATACAACTAGTTATAATACTTTGTCCCGATTTTTGATCGTAGAGTAAAAAACCTGGTTGTATCACACTTAGATTTCCACAGTCGCATCAGATACTTTTAATTATTTCACAGAGTTCACCAATATACAGAGGACTGCCTGCATCCTCCAAGATCTCCCCATAGTTAGCTTACATTACCCAAAGTTTATCAAGTGAAAAAGGACCAAGGCACAATTACTTTGCAATTATTAAATATAGAAACAATTTGCTTCCGGTTATTTTAGAAACATTAAAATCCTCTTAGATACACACCACCACACCAAAGCCACAATCACTGTGGTCTGTGGCTGTAGTGGCATATATTTTGAATGTGTTCAGAATGAGACACCTTGGTGAAAAACATACCTCAGTGGAAAAAAGGAGTAAAAAAAAAGTTGTGGGATACAGCAAAAGTTGAAAAAAGCTGCTGCCTTCTGCTCTCTCTGACTTCTTTTGTAAAAAGAACTCTCTTTCATCTTGACAGAGCAATAACATCTGAAATCTTCAGGTTCTGCTTAACCTCATCTTAATCTTATTAGAATTTCTTTAATAACAGAAAGGAAATTGAATTTGTGCAGAAGTAGGAAACATCCTTATGAAAACCTCTAGGCACCCTGAAAATTGTTTAAACAAATTATGTAATTAAATGTGCAAAATACATTTTCAACCTCAGATTGTTTAAATAGGTTTAAAAACTCAACTCTGAAAAATAATCATACAATTTTTATATTATGTCTCATTAAGCTCTATCACTACTTTAATTATCAATAAAATTTTACAATGCAGCTTGCCCTAGATGTTCACAGAGCATCAGACCCTTCATTTCTTCTTACCCGTCAGCCTCCTACTGCAGAGTAACCCAGATATTGCTGTGAGAAGTGCCTTTCTTGTGTAACTTGACATTCAGTACTACAGAATCATGGAATTATGCTAGCAAACAAAGAATGCCACAGATTGTGACAAACCTGGAGGGATGCATCTGCATGCTTTGATTATAGATACCCTTGGGGTTTCTTTTTTATACAAACTTCATCAAATTAGAAAGCATAGCATCATAGCTTACATCACAGATTGAACAACTCTGCTTGTGTCAGTAACCAAAGCCATTGCAGTCTCAAAGCCACTGAAGAAGTTAAAGTCATTATGAGACAATTAGGTAATGTTTCAACACACAATGAACACAACTGTTTGTCACAGGATGCTACCAAAGCTTCATTTCCAGTGACTGGTTCAGAAAGACCAGGAAAAGGAAAAAAACCAAAACTCAAAAATCAACCACAATACAAAGAGCAACTGCTTTGAATATTCCCCCAAGATTTAACTGAAGAAATTCTGAAGGGAAAGCTTTCAATTTGCTGGTTTTGATAATTCTTTTTAATGTTGTTTTATTTTGATTTTAACCAACAGATGCAGGATCTGCAATGTGTGTGCATCTGCAGATGCAAATTTTGTGCCTCATGCATATTTCATAAACAACGAGCACTGAAATAAAGAAAAACTGCTTATACAGAATCACTTTTAAACCATGTATTTGTTAATTTTAGTACGCTTCTCCCATGCAAGAAAGAAAGGACTCTCAAGGAGAGCAAACAAGGATTTAAGAGTATAAGTGTAAGAATATAAGCAATAAATTGACCAGCCAACAGTGTTTTGAACACACAAAATTGTTGTGTTAGCTTATATTGTCTCCCCTTTTAAATACAGCATTTCATCATAGACCCAGTTTCTACTATTCTCATTCCCATGGCCTCAATTCAAGAGAGTCCTGAAATACGTGAGTAACTTATGTTGTCATCTGGAGGTTTGCCACGGCGTGAGGTGGTGGTGAATGCCGCAGCCTTCCCAGAAGGGTCCCCAGCCAGGGGAGCCACTTCAGCACAAAGGGCCAGACGGAGGGCAGCAGGCACACACACTCCCACTGGAGCGGGGCCCACGCACACACACAGAGAGATGAGACGTCAACCGGCGACAAAGGAGGCAGGAATGGTCTTCCGTATGGGGTTCAGAAGCCAGGTTTATTGGAGGGTCCAGTCACAGAGGGATCCAGGGACAGAAGACAAGGAACAATCGAGGGTACAGGGTTTTATATGGAGGCAGAGGGAGACTCAGGGCCGATGGTCTGAGGGCATGGGGGGTGTACAAAGGCAGGACTAGGGTAAGGGAACCAATAGGGATACCATGAGGGAGTGACTAAGGAACAGGGGCTAATGGGAGAGCAGGGAAAGGAGAACATTCTAGGGTACAGACAAATAAGGGATAAAGGGGCAGGGAAGACAACAGATCCATCAGGGGAACAGAACTGGGGTATATTAACATAAAGGTACAAGGCATCCTAGGAGAAGCCTGTAACTCCAACCTGGGGGAGGATTTCTACGCTTAGGGATGGTCCCTTCAATGGACCCTTTTTGTCCCTTGTTTTTGGGCTCCCATANCCATAGAGGTTGAGAGGGCTTTAAACTAGG
>WEIT01008887.1:710-37111 GCA_013389985.1 Dryoscopus gambensis
CCAGCTCTCAATACACTTGAGAGCAAAGCTGGTGAATAATTTATTAATGAATTTGTGTCTTACATTCCTTCATGAAATACATATCAACAGTCTGATTGCTACTGATTTGTTTCTTGCTTGAAAAATTTCAAAAAACACTTAATGCAAACATGTTTTAGTCTGTGGGTTGGTGGTAAAGTTCATTAATACAATCTAGACTAATACTTTCTCTGATGTGATTCTGTTTATATATATATATATATATATATCTATCTCTTTATATATGTAATGTCCATAGAGGTTTCTTCTTTATGAGATGTGCCAAAGATGCCATATTTCTTTTACCTTAATGTGTTCAGAGATAACTCTGTTGGTACTGGCTCTTTCATTTTTTTTAAGGATTTCTTTCTCTGTAAAGCAATCCCATTTCTGAATTTTGTTTTCCTTCTGAGTCCCATATTCACTTTTCACTAATATATTGATCAGTCCCTGGTTGGTTTTCAGTTTTTGGTAGTAATTGTTGTAGTAGCAAATCAGGCTGAAGTTTTTCTTGAAACACCTCTCATTGGGAAATTGATTTTTCATTATGTTTTTTAAAAAGAAAATAGCTATTCAGTCATTAATTCTTTTGTCCTTGTTAGAAAGCTGATTTTAGTTGATCAAACAAAATATATTTTTCAAGGATTCTTCAGAAAAAATTACAATGTTAGCCGTTTTTTCCCCTTTTATATTACTTGGGTGGGGAGGTCAGAGGCAAATCACTGTAATACCTTGAGATGCTCCAGAACCAGTGATTTGCATATGTATGTATATTACTCTAATATTAATACATGCATTTCTTAGTTCCCAAGACTCTTCCTTAAAATCATTTTTCTACTTCCTGTTCCTTTTAGTAAATTCATGCCCTACCATAAAAAGCATAAATTTGCCAAAACCTCTGTAAGATAAACTGATACAATGCACACAGGAAAAAATACATCTCAGCTTGAACTGAGCACTCAGCCCATTTGGACTTGCCCTGCACTTTCAGGTTGATACAATATTTTTATTTTATCACCTTAGAGCCACAAGCTCTTAGGCAGTGGGTCTGTCATGGCACGGAAAGAGCTGCCTCTCACAGGTAGGTGGAACAATTCCTGTACACCAGCCTGTAATCACAACCCAGCCTTCTGCTGAGAAAAGGACATTTTATTTCAAGTGCCTAAGAGCAGCAATGTCGGTGAAAAAGGTTGCTATACGGTGACAGATGCTTCACTGCCAGATTGTTCAAACAGGGTGAAAAATAGCAGGGAAAAAACCCCCAACAAAACACCAAAAAAAATTCCCAACAACAACAAAACACCAAAAACCAAACAAAACCCAGACTTGAAGCACAATGTTGCACTACTTCAGTGTATGTTCTATTTTCAGAAGGCGCTAAAGAAGCTGAAGCACAATAGGCAATGATTTTTACATTATTCACAACAGAAAGTATTTGTAGAATAATGCAAGTACACATTGGCAGCCTGCAGGCTGCTGTTGAAGGGTAAATGTTTACAGAATGCTGGGTGTGAGGTTGTATTGGGTTGGCATGGCACAGTTCCTGTAGCAGAGGGGGTACAGGGGTGGCTTCTCTGAAAAACTGCCAGAAACTTCCTCTTTGTCTTGCAGGAGGGAGTGGTAGGGGAAGGTGTTCTTAAGATTTCATGGAATCATAGAATAATAGAATAGCCCAAGTTGGAAAGGACCTATGAGGATCACCAAAGTCCAGCTCCTGGCCCTGCACAGCGCACCCCAAGAGTCACACCATGTACCTGAGAATGTTGTCCAAATGTTTTTTGAACTCTGTCAGGCTTAGTGTTGTGACTAGTTCCCTGGGAAGCCTGTTCCAGTGTCCAACCATGCTCTTGGTGAAGAACCTCTTCCTAATACCCAACTTAAACCTCCCCTGACATGTCATTCCCTCGGGTCTTTTCAGCAGAGAATAGATCAGTCCTGTCCCTCCACTTCCCCCATGAGGAATTTGTTTAATTTGAGGAATTATCATTTTGATAATGAGATAACTTCTCATTATCCTCTTCTGATTTTGGTTGGTGAATGTCAAATTCTTGGTATTTGATCATGCACTTGAAGAAACTGGAAGGCAGCTGTGCTTTGAGAAACATGGGATGTAGGAATATCCAGGAGAACCCCATTTTTCATAACTAGGGAAAAATTTCCAAGACAATCCTATATTTCCATTGATAACTTACTTGCTTACACACAGAGTTCAAACCTGACACTTAGAAAAACCAGCTAAGCAGCCGTAGTGGTGGAAAAAAGACAAAACATAAACACCTACTTCTGTAGGGGTTCCTACTCCAGTCACCAGTCACCCACACAGGAGGCTTAGGAAAGGCCAGTGGAAAGGGGCACATGCTAATGTGCACAAGCTTGTTTTTAACCTCACTGCCATACCCAACTGGTAACAAACAGTCAGAGCACTAATCTTGCTATTGGTCCAATAATTTAAATGATTTCTTATGATTTAAACTATGTTTAAAATACATGTATTATAAGCTATCCATATATTCAAACTATAATGAAGTTAAAAAAGTGAGGTGATTTTGTTTCTTTGATAGTCTTTTGACTGCCAAACTCTTCCCACCAGCCCACAACAGCATGGGATAGTCAACTTTACCCCTTACTGAAAACAGTGATTTTTTTTTTTCTTTGAGACTTTTGCAAGTCAAAGAAAAGCTGCTTCCCCTGGCATGGGGTAGAGGTCCAAGAAAAGAGAGGTTCCCTCACGTTTCCTTTAAGGCTCCTAGAGAACTTATAAATACTTGGTGACTGCTCTTAGAAAAATATGAATTTAGCAACCATCTTCTTTGGGGATGGATCCTTGGCTTGTGCAAACTGTCAGAGCTGAGTTGAAATCAGTTACGCAGTTTGGCATTTTGCTTCAGCTCCCAGCTATAAGTCATTAAATCCCAAACCGAGAATGGTTATGTGAAAACCCTTGAACCAACTGCTCAGCTAGAAAAGCAGCAAAGTCTAAGGATTTAGCTATATTAGATGCACCCATGAAGATAATGCTGGGAAATTAAAATCCTGCTTGGGTGAATTTGTGCATTTTGATTCTGGGAAGAAAAGAGGGCATACAAATGATTTGTGTGCAAGACCCTTTGCCTTTCAGTTCAGCTGGGTTCACCACATATCATCTTTAGCCATGAAAATCCTTCCCAGCTGCCATAAAGCTCTCTGTATGTACAGACCTTATAATGTAGCTGCAAGTAACAAAAAGCATCCTAGCAAGGGGCATATCTTTATTTTTCTGGTTTGCCTTAGGACCATAAAATTACCAGAAGGCATGGACAGCAGGAGCGGGGATTGATGTTCCCTGTCTCTTCCAATCTTGAGAACTAGAAGGCATCAAATGAAACTAGGCAAGCCTAGTTTTGAAACAAAGAAAGGAAATCCTTTTTTCATGGCACTTGGTATTAGAATGGGGCACTCATGGCCACAGAGCAGTGGAGCTGCTGGTGACTTACACACATGTAGAAAAGCCATGGGGCACATTCAAAGAGAAGAACTGCTTTAAGAGTTGTCAAATGCCAAGCCTCCCACACCGGGTGTAGCAATGCACCCTGCAGCATCTGTGAGAGCCCTCTGGTGAAGCACCACGTTGTGCTTGCCCCACCCATATTTCACTGGGGAGGATACTGGAGTGATCAGCAGATCCACTAACCATTTTGTTATATTCTGCTTGTTAAATGCCGTAGTTCTGCAATATGACTCTTACATTGTTGCCTTTTGGTAAATTGTTTGGATGGTGGATGGACAAAACCACTGGATTCTCTTGAGAACTGAACTACTACTAGACCATCCTCTTGTTCTTTAGCTTGCACTTGAGTTTTGCCGCTGCGTTCGGTTGTCTCTGTTCAGAGACGGACTCTTGAATTTACCCAGACTCATGAGTAGCCTTGTGTTAATGGAAGCTGCAGTTTTCTGTGGATAAATTATTTAGGGGGAGGAGGACTGGAAGCCCCTTCAGAATGTTCTAAATTGAGGACTAGGACTTTTTAAAAATAAATAAAAAGAAAAATAAGTCAAGAGTTAGCCTAGCAACAAAACATTAATTCATTAAAATAAACACACCTAAAGGAACAAAACATTGTAAAAGCATCCATAAGCACACCAGTATTGGCAAACTTGTGGGAGGCTAATGTACAGAAGTATGTTTCCCTTGTGAAAAAATCTGTGATAATATCTGCTTGTTTTACCATTTTTCAATCAATCACTTTTTAAAATGTGTCATTCCCTATGTATGTATGTATAACCACCTATATATGGTTTATTTAGGTTGTGCTGTAAAAGGAGTCCTAACTCATGCTCTGTTCCCATGGCAGTCAAAAAATCACTGTCTGATTACACCCCAAGTCAGGAATTCAAGTTTCAACTTGTTTTGTTGTTGGAAGGATTCCTTTGGTTCTTCTTCTCTTTTTTCCCTTTGGAGAGATTTTGTTGCCACAGGTGTGGCACAGAAGTGATTCATTCTGGATGGGAGAAATGAGCTTCGTCATGATGGCAAGGGGAAGAGCTTAGGTTAGTATAGGAATTATATCATGGAGGATTTATATTTTTATTTTATGTTTTCTAAATACTTTTATTCTATCCTATCCACTGTAAATTTATTATGTACTTATGTAATCAAGCAGGAATTAGATGATCCTAATTTTGCTGATGGTTACTGGATCTCCCCAAATATCACAGAAAAACACCTCACCTGCTGTGGGAAGCCATTGCATAGGTGATAGCAGAGACTTGACAAGTCCTGATTCAGCTTCAAAGATTTGAAAACTCTCTGGCTTGTTTTATGCAGCACAACTTCTGCTTGTAGGCATTACAACATTTTTCCTTGGTGCAAATAGATTCTTATCCTCAGGTAATCCTGTAAATTTACCCACTCTGAATTTGCCCAAAAGTGGCACAGCATCTAGAAAGAACCCGAGTTTCTCAATAAGGGAAATTAATTCTCCATGCCACTCGTTCCTGAGCTTTCCAAAAAGAGATCAAAATAGGGTTGTTTTCCTAAGAATTAGAGGGAGTGCAAGTTATTTGACTTAGCCCACCAATGGTAATGACTTTTGGTTACCACAGAGAAAATACATGCTGCATTTAGTAATTCATAGTCCTGATTGTACAAACCTGTTTCTTTGCACTGTGATGAACTAGCATGGGAAACTAGACATGGGAGTCATAAAACGGGCCTGGCAAGAAAAAAACTGTGGCCATGTTGGGGTTAAGTCATATTTAGCTTGTTCCCTTCAAAATAAAGCAAGCACTTACTTGGTAGGGGTGATCAGACTGACACGTAGTAGACTATAAGAATGCTAAATAGAAAAATTAATGAGACATTATCACTACGATCTTGCATTTGTAAGAATTATAAGGGGGCACCTGTGTTACATCAACTTTTGGCCTGTTCCTTTCCTGAAGGCAGGCTGGACTGGGAATTGAGAAAATCCAATTCTTGATTATTTTTCAAAAATCTGAAGATCAATACACGCAAGCACAATTTCATAGTACCAGCTCTACAGCTAAAACAATGCATTTCATCATGCCAGGCTCCCCTCTTCAGACAACGTTTGGAAAGTGATTGTACCCAGCAGATTAAAATCTCAAGGATACAGGGGAACTAGATTGGAACTGGATGTTCTTTAAGATCTCTTCCAACCCAAATCGTTCTATGATTCTACATGTTTTGCAACATATCTGAAGTCTCTGATCTCCCTTGCTCTTCAGGCTGTTCCTTGAATGTTCGAAATGAACATCGAAGAATTTTTGAGGTCCTTTCACTGGGATTCAGAGCCCCATGTGTCCCACAGCTTGTCTTAACCCTTTCTTTCAAAGTCTATTATAATCTCTGAACATGGCTTTTTAACATGTACACCATCTAGCACACAAGAATAGCGGGTTTTGCCTAATTTCCTGGTTTTTATTATACCTCTCTGCTCAACTGGCCAAGAGACACATATTTTATTTAGAGTAAAAGTTTTCCTGTTCCTGTTCTTGCCTTCAACTAATACTTGGACTAACACCACTTCACAGTGACCATGGTGAGACTGTATTATGGTCCATGTATTTTTTAAGAGGCTGACAAGGAACATCTGTCCAGGCAGGAAAAAAGCTGTGGAAAAAGTTACGGGGATTAAGTTTTCTGCATTTTACATTATAATGACATTTCCAATCACTTGAGAACCGCATGATTGCCTTTCATAGCTCCTGGGAATCTTGACTCAGTGAGTGAGAAATGTACTTTTAAATAATGGCACTCGTTCTAGATTTTCTCCTTAAGAATGCATTGGACCTTAATGAATCAGCTTCTTCATGCAATCTCAATCACTGTGTAAGTCTGCCCTCTGACACTGCCCGCATGCAAATCTTTCATGCATTATTCTCAGCAAACTAAATTATTTTGGTGGAAAATCTACAGGTTGCTGTCATTCTCAGTAGCACTCCTGGCTGGCAAGTTCATTGCCATTTTGGCTGGGCTTTTTTTTTGGTTTATTTTTCCTGTTGATCCTGGGTTTTTGGCTTTCTGATACCATATCATTCTTAACCAACAGCAACCATATTCCTCCCAAAACTGAGAAAAACAGCTCTTGAAACTGGGGAGAGGAGAGGAAACATGGCAATGGTCATTCAAACAGTCTATTGTCTTGTTCTTTAAAAACATTAATTTACATTAACATATGCTATTCCACAGGCAGCTCTGAGCCTTATCAACCTTATGAATCTTATGACTGACCATGGCTCTTACCAGAGTTTATGCAACTGAAAAACAAAGGTGAGCCTGACTTTGTAAGATATCTGGAACAAAACGACGCCTTCTTCCTTTCCTTCCTGTCGGGGGGGAACTGCCAGCCATAAGCTGCTTTGAAAATTTGGTCGTCTGGATGCTGAAACAGGGAGATCACATTTTTTTGGAAAATCTAACCCCAGTTATTACATCATGCTAGTACAAGAGGGGAGCTAAAAGCTAGCAATTAATTAGCATTTAAACCAGCTATAAAATCACAGAAATGCAAGGTATAGTCTTTAAAGTTAACAATGAAAAACATCCAATTCCTACTTTTATTTCCTGTTTTTATACAGAAGACTTAAATTTTATATGAGGTTGTTTTCCCATTGCACATTACTGCTCCTGCACATTTCCCATCTCCCCAAGCAGCACTGGTGCCTCTGCACTGCTAAATCCATCAGACTACTGAGAACATGTGTCTGGAACAAAGAATGATCTACTCTAATTACTTTTAGAAACAATTGTACTTAGGAAGCACATGTATTTATTGTGATTTGTTATGTTTTCCTTTATCCATACATAATGAATTTATTACAGTTGGGCAATTTAGTATACCCTTGTTTTCAATTTAATTGGATTCCTTTTAATGCCCATATTTAACCTTCAAGCTGAAAGATTTGATATTCCTTTGAGAGTTGTATTTTTCTTTTTCCATATTAAACATTTGTATCTCTGTCTTTTGTATGTTCCAGGTGGTTATGAGGCTAAAAACCAACTAATTTATGCATGCAATAAGATAACTTATTATAAAAGCTTGTCAAAAACATAGAACTAGAGTCAATGTGTTTTTGAACTTTGAAAGCTACTTTCATGTGGAAAAGAGTTTTTAAATTTTAGCTGAATACAAAGTCATTTTAAAAAAAGTCAATTTTAAAGATGGGACATTCTACTAATTCTTTTTTCTAAAAAGAAGAAATTGTTGATACTGACTTTCTAAAGACACGACTACAGCAGTTTGAGATAAATCCAGAAATGTTTAGATCAAAAAATTAAGGGGAAGCAGAACTCCTATCAATATGCTGAACTAATGGTTTTCGAAAATAGTTACAATCAGTTATCAAATCATTATTATATATTATTAAAATGACTATATTTTCTTTCTGCACACTGAGTGGAGCAATAAATTATTCCATTGTTTCAATGCCTCCACAGAGGTCAGAATATACATCCATACTGACAGTTCCAACCAACCAACCAACCAACCAACCAACCAACTTTGCTGATGCTGCTGAAGTCATTGGGAGCTGTTTACCAAAGTACCTTGGCAAATGTGCTTCTTGGTGCTCTTGTTAGTGCAAGACTATTTGGGATATTTCTGACATCTTCCTTCAGATTTCTCTACATAATTTGGTTGATGCATTAAAAAGATCACAAACATTTAACGAATCTGGGATAAAAATTATGTTCACCTCATCTCTTTGATGATTCTGTCATACATCTTTCCATAGTTTTGTTTCAATGTGAATATTAAATCATTTGGCTTTATTTATGTTTTATTAGACTAGGTACAAGGGGCATGATATATTAAGACAATGGTCATAAAACTATGTCAAAAGATTCATGAGATCTGGTTGATGCTGTGTTTCTTCTCTTTTCATGATCAAGACTACACCATTTCAGTCAGGCAATCTACAAGCTGTTGTTCACATTTTCAGCAAGAGGTTTTCACAGAGCTGAAACTTTTAAGAGTTTAGGAGGTGGCAGACCTATTCAGCTTCATTGATATGTCATTAAATGCAAACGTCTACATTAATACAGCAATAAAGTTCAAAATTCAAACACATAATTCATGAAAACTGAAATCTAAAGTTCCCACACTGATGTTAAATCAATCGTACTGCTCAGATTATGCACATTCAATTGTATATTGACTTGCAGAAACCAAGCCGTTGAATTAATATCTGCACACTGTGGCCAACTTCAGCACAGAGCCTTAGCAGCTGAATGAACCAGCCCTAACTCTTTGAAAAGTGAACCTGGGACAAGGGGAAGAGACATGGTGAAGAAGAAAGCACAGATGTGTAAGACTACAGTTTGCATGTGACTTTGGCATTCTGTCTGCTCTGAAAACACACAGAAATGTTCCCAATATATATCTCCACATCTTTGCTGGAAGGTTTTGTCCTCTCTCCTGCTTAGACACAAAACAGTTCAGACAAACGAACAAATAAACAAGTTTGTTACAACAAAATGCCTGAGAGATGCATTTTAAGACAGGAATTTTATTTCCTTGGTCTTGAGCCAGCAACCTGAGTCTGTCTAAGCATTTCAATAAATGACCTGTACTAGGGCCTGAGGGCACTGGCCATGCCCCTTGAATCTAAAGGACAAACTAACTTCTGCTGCTAATTTAAATCACAACAGAAAGCAGCTAAAGACTTAGGGTCTTGACATCATGCAGAGTAATGCTATTTTGAGTACCCCAATTTTATCCCACCCTTTCATGTCTATTTATTATTGCTGCTTTCTTTGTCCTCCAGTCCTGCAGCTTACTCCAAAATTCACACACGTTGAGTTCTAGATATAAACAAGAAGAAATACAATAGTTTATTTCATTACCAGAAATTGGTACTTTTGGCAGGAAGACTAATAAAGCTTCAGTCAACTTCCACTGCCAACCAGAAGACTCATTTTGCTTAAATGCTGTGCAAAACTCTTCTAGGCTTTTGCTTTGTACCGAGGATTTACTTGTGGGCCTATTACACATCACACACACTCAGCCGTCCCCACCCACTTAAGCCTCAAAGACTTGAGAGCCACATCAACAAGGGTATTCACAGAGCATTTTGTACTTGCAGGACTTGAGCTGTATAGGGTAAGGAGAAAAAAAAAACAACCAAACCCAAACCAAAACCAACAAAAAACCAAACCAGACAAACCTGTAGTGTAATATTACCCAAGAGATGGTGATGTCAGCCTGTTTAGCTACTTGCACAATTTTATAAGTGAACATTTTTGTCCTTGTAAAACTGAGTGAATTGTTTTCTGGATTGCATATGGCCCATTCATTTTTTATAAAGCCAGCATTTCATTTTTGGATGTGATTTCTGATTATTCAGGCTTTGCTTTAAGCTGCATAAATCCAAATACTATTCAGGTTTGACAAATTCCTATTTCGCTTCATCTTCACTGGAATGGAGCCTTTCTTGAAAATTATTTTCCATTATGGATCATTAAACAAATGTAAAAGTGATAATTGATATCACATGTTACCAAAACAAAATCTCAAATTATTATACACTCAAGTAGCTCTAAATTTTGTTTTGCAAGGTATTTCTTATTTTTAGGTGTAATCCCTGCCCCCAAAGTCAAAATGCCATACATTCCTGCAGAAAAGACATGTAGTAACTCTATGTTTTTCAACTCACTGACTTACAACAGATTAAAACAGTGAATTGTGTGAATAAGGCTGCTAGTTGATAATTTAAATTTAAATGTAATATATTTAACTTGCAATTTTCTACTGAAGTTTAGAAATTTTCTGTTTGGTTACCCCAGCAAATTTGACTATGCTGTGCACTACTGCTATCAAAACTGTGGCCAAAGTTCATATTTCTAGTGTCAAATGAGGCTCAGTGTAGGCTGTAGTTTTCTTCTCTTGAATGTTTTTTTTTTTTTTAACTTAAAAGCAAATTTGTTTTGCTTTTGGCCTATTTAGAGTTTGTTTTTCACTATTTCAAAGCCCCTTGGAAAAGCACATACATTTGCATGGGTGTAAATATAATTTTGCATTTTCACATGTATTTTCCAAAGCCGATACCTGTGTATTTGTCCCATATATGGGATAATATACTCTGTAATTTGTCTGCTAAGCTATGATGAGGTCAGTCCTTCAGTCCTTCAAGCCCTGGGTGTCCAAGGGGCTGCTGCAGGAGATGTGACACCCTCAGTGTTGCTGGAGGCTGGTGAGGGCAGTGACCCAAAAGATGGCCACAACCCCATCACAAGATACAGGAGTGTTCACTAATGCCATAAAACCTAATCACAAGGAGGAGAAAATTATTAAGCAATTATAATGCCCTATGCAGTTTGGATTTAAGTGTTCAGGATGTCTTGTTAATCTATCCTTGTCCCTCTCTTCTTCAAGCCATAGGGAAGGATGCAATGGGAAGTCAAACAGCTTAATTTTGTAGAGGGATGCACTCCTTCATTCCTCCAGCTCAAGCTCCAAAGAGATTCACAGAGTCAGAAAAACAGGTAAATCAAACCTCTTAAAAGAAGCTATGTGTGTTTGTTGAGTGACCAGCCTATAAAACTTGCTGACATGTGATACCTCAGCAAGAAGAGGCTGAGATTGTTACCGAGGATGGCAAACAAACAAAAACAAACAAAACCACCAAAAAGCCTAGGACAAACCCAAAGCTCAGGATTTGAAAAATACTTGAAAGCTTTCTGCCTGAGGGCGTCAATCTGTGCCTAATTAATGAGGAAAATTTTCCTAGGTACAAATTATGCCCTAACACTTTTGCTCTGCATTTCGTCTATTGACATCATTTGCATCCCATTCTGGATGCCCCATGGGCATATGGGACAAGTTAACAGTCTAATATAAAATAGTAGATTACAGCATTATTTCTGCTAAAATCCTTTCCTTTGTTAGTTTCCTAAATAACCTATATGTCTATCCGTGCCTTGGTGCATCCAAGATGGCAATTTTCACGCACAGGTTTCTGTATATTCCTGTCTCATGGAGGCCCATACGGCCTCAGTGTTCTCAGGGTTGTGTAAAAATAACAGCCTCATACAGAGGTGTGGTATACATTTCAGGAGGTCGCTTTTTGAAGACAGACAATGAATGTTGAATGAGGAATAAACAAATACTTGAGCAAAGCAGCACACTGAGGACTTCACAAAAATACAGACAGTAAAATCCCCTAAGGTATTTATAGACAATTTAGGCAGGAACGCTTTTCTGGTTTGCGTTCAAGTTCAACAGCAGCATTCCATAAATAGGCTATACACACAAAAGAAATGCATAGCCGAAGCCTAAAGATAGAAAGCTGTTCTTTCAGAGTTGCAGATTTATCATTAGCTCAGTTACAGAACACTTTATTTGGGTGACTTATGGTGGCAGAGAGGTGACAAAGGCAAACTCCTTGATGTTCAGTGTCTTCAGAGCACTCATATAGGTAACACACTTTAATTCTTTACTTTCTGCCTTGTTTATTGGATTTTTAAAAACTAGATGCTGTTAAAGATAAAATTACTTTTTTTGCTAGGAAATGTTGTAAAAACAAGTGCTCCACATTAAGACACAAATCACACAAGCTCAAGAGGGCATATCCTCCTTTCAGTTCTAGCAGCATTAATGTGGCATACAAGAATTAATTCAATTAACTTCATCTTTGCAAAGAAAAGAACATGTGTTGGCCCGGATACCCACAGGACCTCTGTGGAGTAATGTCAGTGGTCTCATCAAGGCAAGTTGCAATAGTAATTATATTGTGGTGGGTCGACCTTTGCTGGCTATCAGGTGCTTACCAAGCTGCTCTATCACTCAGCTTCCTCAGTTAGACAGAGGGGACAAAATATGACAAAAATCTTGTGAGTTGAGTTAGGGAGAGTGAGACCACTTGGCAATTACTGTCATGGGCACAATGGATTCTGGCAAAATTAGTACCTCAAAGCTCACTGGTGGGCTCAGCTTTGGCCAGCATTGAGGCCTTCTTCGAGGTATGTGGAATTTTCTGACATGGGGACAGCTCCTGATACCATCTCACAGAAGCCACCCCTGCAGCTCTCCTGCTACCAAAATCTTGCCATGTAAAACTAATAAATACATGAAAATCCAGCAGGTCCCAGTTGGAAAAAATCTCCAACTTGCATCAGAAATAATAATCTGAATTTCTTATGCTACCTGGCTAAATGGCTGGTATGTTTAGTGGGGAGGGTAGGGGGACCCCAGGGATTGAATTGCGCATTTTCCGGAAGATGTCCTGGACACAGGCTTTGTAAGTGTCAGGCAGGGCCTAGACAGCAGAAAATTGAAGTGTCTGATGGGTATGGTGCTGGAGATAGTTCTCTGGTGTGTAAAAGACTTGGAGTTAAGTCCTTAATCTTCCACAAGCAGTCCAGTGTGACCTTAGGCAAGCCTTAGTTGTCCATCTGGAATATAGGATGCATAATGCTTCTCTGCTTGATGCTGGCGCACTGAGAATTGTTGCATTAAAGGTCAGGTATGCGACACTAAAGGTAGAAGGAAACCTAAATATAGAAGACTGAAAATATTGAAGGTAAAAAGGACTTTTCCTATATTATATTTCCTCACTAATGCAAGAGTTAGAGCAAGATTTGATCTAAGATCTATTCTAGAAGATAGTACATAGCAATGAGGATCATTTGCGTTGCAGAGATGACGCAGCAGATGGTGACATGAGACAAAAAGGTGTTATTAACTCCGTGATTTTTCTTCAGATCCAAACTCTTTTAAAAAAGCTTTATCTATGCATACGTTAGCAAAAAAATACAAAAGAATTGAGAATATTGCAGAAGAAATGCATTTAACCAAATGATACCAAATAGTGAGGACAGCATAGGATAACCATATGCATGTTTTATTACAGTAGATTGCCAGCTGAAAAGTAGCCTTTGTTAATAAGATATTGTCAAAAGGTCAATAAAATGTGTCCCACCTGGGAATCCTGAGTGTGCACACTGAAACCAGTGCACCTTCATTCATAAATCAGGGCTGAAAAACTCATATTAAATCTGAGACATGTGTAAAAGTGGGAGTCAAAGTGCCTAAACTTTACTCCCTGATATTCCTTATAGCACCTAGGTCCATTTCTCTCCACCATAATCTATAGAGCTGTAAAACAGCTACAGTGCATGTCTCTCACAAGAAAGGCTGAGATTCCGAGTCAAATAGCCATGGACTTTTTGGGAAAAGGCACTTTGTTCATACCAGAATAAATCTCCTTTTAGAGCCCTCCTTATTTAAGGCTTCCTCCTTTTTTTTTTTTTTTCTTCCCCTGGGAAGCTGAAGGTGAAAGCTTGCCTTTCTTTNATAGAGCTGTAAAACAGCTACAGTGCATGTCTCTCACAAGAAAGGCTGAGATTCCGAGTCAAATAGCCATGGACTTTTTGGGAAAAGGCACTTTGTTCATACCAGAATAAATCTCCTTTTAGAGCCCTCCTTATTTAAGGCTTCCTACTTTTTTTTTTTCTTCCCCTGGGAAGCTGAAGGTGAAAGCTTGCCTTTCTTTGAGTCAGTGGGAGTTTTGCTGTGAATTTTAGAGAGAATTTATGAGACCAGGATTGTGGCTTTCATGTACCCGCACATTAATAGTCTTTGCTGCTCATTCAGAGAACACCGAGCACAAACCTTGGTATCATAAACCTCAGAAATGGAAATCAAATTAAAAAAAACAATAGATACTGTAACCCAATCATTTAGACCAGCCACCTGCCCTCAGATGGGACACAGTACCTGAGGGGATAACCAGATGCAAGTACCGCAGCTGCCCACGAGCTGTCCTTACTTAGGTGGGCTGGAAGAAGGCTGAGCTGCAAACATCCTGACTCTAACCCACAGCTGCCTCCAATCCCAATACTCCCCCTTCTGCTGCAGTCTTGATCTAATTAAACTGTCATCACACTGTTAAAGTAATGCTTCCTGGGCATTTTATGGAGGTTGGATGAAGTGGAAAAGGGGAAAATGAAGGATTCATTGAGTCCATGACACAAGGAATCAACACAACGCGTGTTGGTATCTAATCCCCCCATAAAGTTAAAATAGATTTAGAATGAGATAAGGGAGGGAGGGAAAAAAGAGAATGTTTTTCATGATGAGTTAATTGCCTGACCTGTTTTCATGGGGGGTCACAGTCAAGCTTGAAATCATGGCTTTGAACATTTTTGTGCTTAACAAGGAAGAATTGTATCAGCTCAGAGAGAGAGGAGCTGTGAGCTTTGGTCCCAGCAGTGCCACAGAGGCTTTTTACCTTGTGGGGCACCAGGACTGAGAGGTTTTCCCTGGGAGAGATGAGTGTACAGAGGAGCCATGGCAGCGCTCGCTTCCCAGGCTCCCCTCTACCTCTGCCACGACAAAGGATATGCGCATGTGTCCCTAAGACAACTTGCTCCCATGATTCCAGAAGGAATCCATAAGGAAACTGAGATTTTACATATTTTCCCCTTGACTGCATTGCTTTCCCCCCTGCTACCTGTAATTTCCTTATTCTTTTTCTGGCCTTGTACAAAGAATTTGTGTGCAAACACCTCAGAGTCAGCCAAAACCTGAACTACACAATTTGCTTTTTTCCTACCCCAGTGGCTTCTTTTACATTTTTGGGGTTTTTGTTTGGTTGGTTTTTTGTTTGTTTTGTATGTGGGTGGGGTGGTGGTATTTTGGATGTTGTTATTTGGTTTGGGGTTTTTTTAAGATTTCAAGGATTCAAGCTGTTTCCAGTGCTTAGTATGTAGGTTCCAAGAGCCAGTTCTCAGCACTCAGTAACTCCACATCTTTTATTTTCAATTGTGGCCTCCAGTTCATTTCAGCACACATATTTGTACTATGTGTTAGTACGGAAGGAAGGACCCAGCAGTCTCATGGCAAGAAAACAAAGCTTGAAACTGCATTTTCACAAAGCTGTTCTCAGGATCCCAAGGGTTTTCTAATTGTGCAGGTAGCAAATTTCTGTCGTTACATTCCATGCAACAGTGCTTATTTCTGCTAAAGGCCCAACATCTCCTGAAGTAAATGGAGAGCCTGATGGTGCTTAATTAGGCCTCTAGCTTGTGTTTTGCATTTAGAAAAACTCCCTGTTGCAAAACTAGCTTTCATCTGTGGTACCAGACACAACTGGAACCCCATGGCAGCAAAACACGTGCAGCACAGGAGAAATGTCCAACTCCTGTGAATGATAAGGATAGGGCCCCACCGTGCATGTAACATGATGTGCCCTGAATGATACCTTGTGCATATGCCATGGATGAAGAGAAGTTGCTGAAGGATCATCACACATCTTTAGACCCTGGGTTGAGCTAATGGCTGTTGCTCTGATTACTATCATGTTATTGGGGGTTTTTGACATCTCAGAGTGTTACTATTAACTGTTCATTTTCTAGGTGGTAGCTCCATGGAGGTTTTAAATATGTAAAACACCATAGCTGAAGGAGTCAAGGGTGCTCACACAAACGTGTCACCCAATATCACATTTGCGATAACTCAGGCTTGAAATGGCTGCAAATAAAAGCACCCGGAGAGAAGGAAAACGGAAAAGCAGACCCACTCCCATTCATGGGAACAAAGGTATTTTCTGCCAGATACTTTTGTAAGAGCCGAAGCAATCCCTTGTGGATCAAACAGAATACATCTTTAGGGAATTCTAAATGCACACGTGTATTCGCTTTCAGCCTTGGCATGATGGTGGCGGCCGAGCCGTCACAATAAGCTACCCGTTGTTAGCCACCACTCAATCATCAGAGCCACCTGAGGTGCCTGTGTGTAGCCTTTTAGTTCTCACTGCTGCAATGTCTTGTTACTTAAAAGAAAGCCACTGAAGGGAATATGACTGCCAGAAGAATAGCACACTCTTACTTCTATTCCAATTACCACAGCAAAAAAAAAAAAAAAAATTAAAAAATCATTGTATTAAGAAAAGCAAGAATTAAAAACCTAATAACATGAAGAACAAGCTGGAACACATCCAACAAAACATTTCTCTGTCATAAGATAAGGCTTAGCTAAAATCAGAATACCCTTTGGAAACGTGTCAATCTTGATAACATTTCTTGCAGAGGCTGGTTAACTCTCTGGTAATTGTTGGAATTGAAATAGCATGGATTTTTTTCTATGCTCTGTTCCTATTGATTTTGAAAGTTGATTCAGCCTGTGTAACTCATTTATAAGCATGCCTCTTGTATGAAATGCTCCTGGATTATTGTTGTTGGACACAAATACAAACATAGCCTAGCTTCCCTATATGCTCTTCCAATAATTATTCTGGTCCACTGCTTTGCACCTTGTGTAAGTATTTCGGCTAAAATAAAACAAATCAGTAACAAACAGATCCCTCTGAAATTAGAGAGGAGCAAGTCAGAGCAGAGCCTGTTCCCTGGAAACTAATCCAAAGATACCTTAATCTAATGGTAAATTTTAAATTTTTGTTCTATGTTTGTTATGGGTGTGATTTTTAATTGCACCTTTTCTCTTTTTTTGTCACTCTGAGAAAAACAGGCTCTTTGAAAACCTTTTAAAAAATATTCCTTCCTTGCTGCTTCAAATAAATCAAAGTCTAAACTTTTGGCATGAATGTTCTTTACAGTATTTTTTTTTAAATTAAATCCATGAAAATGATGCAGAGGCAAAAATATTTGGCTCATTCAATGTATTTGAATAAGATGTGCTATAGTTTTTCAGTTCATTATGACATACACATTTTAGGGAGATGTATGGTCTTTATTTAGTCAAAAGTCTCAAAAAAAAGCAAAACCAAAAAAGTCATGTTGAAGTCAGACATTTACCTAAATACAAGAGTACTAATGGCTTCGGTATTACTGTAACAGGAGGGGATTTGTGTTGATGTGGCCAGATTGCTCTACAGGAAAATCTGATCCTATCTTTAATGTTCCTATTTAGTAAACGCATGAAGTAATATTCTGAATTTGTATCTGATGGCTTTTATAACCTTTTGCAAGCTAATTAGAAAAGAAGCACTGCATGGAATTAGGCAGTCTTAACTACACTGGTGAGAGGCAGGTATGCACTAATTGTAACCAGAAAACTGATGTGTTGTCTTCCAACACTGAGATTTTTCCTTCTGTTGCACTTTTTGCTTGTCTGTTTTACCCTGCTATCAGTGCCGATCCCATCTCAAGCGAGGAAACCCAACCTCCAAGCAGAAAAGCTTTCAGTTTCCAGCCCCACTGGGGCCTTGGTACAGCACATCCCTGGTCCAATATACAAGACTAAATACAAGAGAGAGGAAATGATCCTTAGCAGCAGAATTAAGCATGTTCTAGCTGATCATGAAGCCTTGCACACTGCTTGCTACTGAGGGAAAATTGGATGATGTCCATGGGAATCACCCCCAAATTTGTCAAAGGGTAATTATTACTAAATCCTATTTATATTAATGATTATATTAACAATTATGTATTATTAATTGCCACATACTAATTTCTTGATAATTAATCGAAATAATAGATTTGAATTGTTATATATTATTTAAATAAATTATTATATAGAATTTAAAGAAGCAAGTATCGAGAAAATATTTTTAAACCTTGGATACCAGCAGCTGATGCTCTGTCTGTCTGGCTTCATTGGCAGGACCTGGTTATCCAAAGGCCGTGTTTTTCCTGGGCATTGCTTCTTCATGGCTCAGTGGCACGCTAAGCCACGCTGACCCACCGGTGGGACTGGGGAGAAGCACGTAAGGATTGCCTGTACTGGGGAAGCCTTTCTGCGAGCCTCTGCAAGTGTGGTGTCCACAGTGCTCCCTTTGCTCCCTCTACTGGGCAATGCCTTTGAGCGTCTGGAAATCATCACAGAGTCCAAACTTGGCCTCACTGCCAAGACTAAAAGCACACATTAAAACACCTTCTTTTAAATTCAAAGGGAAGTTTGCCGAAACATTTCTGGTAAGGAGAGAGAAACTTTCCCGCTACCAGCAGGCACACAGGCAAAGGAAACTGTTCTCGAGTTCTCAACTAGCAGGAAAGGGAGAGCCTTCAGGAACAGCTGCTGCTCAGATTCTGTTTCCCCAGCTCTGGGTGTAGCTTCAAGTATTTCTGCTATCTTCATTAGCAGAAGTATGCAAAACGCAGCCTACTCTTTCTTTGCAGGGGATGTAATAGAGTTTAGGCAGAAAATCTACCTGAGAAACTCAGAAAAAAGGATGGACAGGGGACATGGAGAAGGGTCCCTCTCTTCCCTGTCAAATTCCTTCCCAAGCTGTGGCTGACAACAGGACCCAGAAATTTGCTTTTGAAAAGCTCAGCTGTAGCCTGACTGGTAACATTAGGGATGAGGGTGAGGTGATAAAGGTGATCTACCTTAAGAGTGAATGCAAGTGTAAGATGGTAGGTAGGCAGCCACTTAAACTCTTCCTAGGTTGTTATGATATAAACAGTGCTACTTAGAATAAAAATAATGCTTTAAATTGTCTCCTGGTTATATGATCTGGTGTATCATTAATCTTTGCAGCAACCCTGGTAGGCTGTTACCAGTCCAGGTCTACAGAAGAGAAAACCGAGGCAGGAATATTAAGAAGTTGGTGCTGTGACTTGTGATTTCAGACATCCTCATCTGCTGCGACCTTTCAATAAAACCAGGTGATGGCTCATTGTGCCTCTATTTATGAGGGCTACAGTGTTTTCCAAAGTGCTAAGACCATATAGTAGTGAGTGCCCTTTGTCCAGCAGTTTAGGACATGGCATTATTACAAAGACTCACTGCCCTTTAAAACAAGACAGCTAAGAGGTAGCACTAAAACAATGACAACAGTTTTAAGTGGAAATCAAAGTCTTGCAGCCTCCCTGTAACCCATGTCCCTGCTCAAGCATTGCAGCCCATCTGTTCCATCAACCACACGTTAATGGGAGACGTACTGTGCCTGGGAAAACCAGAACACATTAAGGACAAGTTGACATCTTCAATTCAGAATTTCCTTTCTGATATTTAAGATGTCTTTGGTGTCCTGGTAATCTTGAAGTTAGATAGGGACTATCACAAATACTTTACTCACTTTCCTACCCAATTAAACCACGAAATACTGCAGTGTTCCACTTTGGGTCTGTAAGCTGCGGCGTGTACAAAACTTAAACTGAGTGATTTTTGAGTCAAAAGCTTATCCTCACAAACAGTTTCTGTGGGAGAGCAGACCAGAAGACTCACAGTAATATGTGAATTCAAGCCTCACTTTCGGAGGAAGGGACACAGAAGAACCATGGGCTCACTGGGGGCCACTGGGACTTCCATAAGACCCAGTTCTGACCCTGCAGCTGTGCCCCTTCACATCCACCCTGCTCTCTTTATAAAGTCAGAGTCAGTCCCAGATCCTATTTTAATAATTATAGACAGAAGATACACAGAGGCTATTATTGTCTCTACTACAACCACCATGGAGACTCAAATGATGCAATCAAAATCACTGCCTAACGTGATATGGACACACATGAGACGAAGCAGTGTACGGGCAGGAGGGTGGGTAGAAACAGGAACAGCAAAAAGAATGCTGTGAATCTCAACAGCAAAGTTAGAGTATCACTTCGGTGGGAGGTGCTGAGGTGGCTGATAGGTGCAAGGGGATGGGGGGAGGTGCATTCTCCTGGAGCCTCCCACCCAGGCACATTCCCCATCCCGCTGTGGGGTGTAGCTACTGCCTCTCCCAGAGCCCCCATCAAATTTGTGCCTCATCACCTCGTGGCTGTGTCTAGTCTGTCTGGCAGGTTTTGCAGTCTTGCTGCAGGCTTTTTTGCAGAACCAGATCTGCTTCAAAAGCAGGACCCAGTCCTAAGCTCTCCCAGAAAGTGGGTGGGAGGCAGGTGCCCACTCTGCCTCACAACTTGAAAATGCTGCCCCTTGAGTCCTCAGGGGCAAGGGAGGCTTCCTCTAAAGACTTACCCCCTGGAACTGATCATGATATAGAACTGTACTCCTTCATCACTCTTCTCCCATTTAACTGAACTTCCCTAATCTTGCCACACAAGGGAAAAAAAAAAGTAATCTCTTTAATCATTGTGATGGTTGTGGCACAGTGTGATTATAAGGCAGGATATGGATGTCACAGATATTGTAGGAGACCTACATATATCTTGTGAATAAGATGACACCAATAAAATTTATAAGCATGAAAATCCTGTCTCTGAAAGCCTCACTCTCACCTTCCAATAATTCAGTGGAACTTCAGGCTGTATGTGTAGTAGCGATTATGGAGTAAAGGCTTTGTACCACAGGAGTGGATGAAGACAGAACCTGTACAGACAGTTAAAGGTGCCTGGACAATCTCCTTGAGAGATCCAGTTTGTGATTTATTTGATTTACAAGAAACTGGAGACAGGCCACAGTAGTGATTTACAAGATTTTTTGGAGATTGATAAAGCTACAGTATTCTGGACTATTGAACACAGCAGCAATTTTTGTCCCAGACAGGATTACAAGGAGGTTTTAATGAGTTGTTTAAACATTTGAGTATTTTATTATTTTTATGCACATAATTAAATGAGGAAATAAAAGACAAATACAAAATGATCTTTAAAAAAGGAAACAATATGAAAGGGAAAGTAAATTAGAGAGAAAGAAATTATATAGCAAAAAATAATGACTAGAACAAAGCAATTCCCATACAACAGATAAATTATCTGGTGTATTTTATCTCTTTGTACTTGCAGACTATCTGTGAGTAGATCATGACTTCTTCAGAGCTAATAACACTTAGAGCTCCACTAATGAATTACTGATCACTTTCTAAGCTTCATAACTTGACCTCTTTATTTTTTTTCTCCTTTTTTTTTTTTTTCCTCTGTGCATGGAAAGTATTTGCTTTTTCAACTGTAGCCCAAGAGGGCCCCAAAACTCACTGCAGCGCGGCTTCCTGCATCCTGTAAGCATCAGCTGTAATGTCTGTGGGCATGAAGTTGCCAAAGCCTGGTCTAATGCTTCTGCATCTGAGAGCATTCTGGCTTTGGTATCCAAGAAAACACAAGTTGTAACTGGGGCTTTTCATATATCCAGGTTGTTTCTAATGGCTCCCTCCTCTGCTGTGGCCGTAGTGACTGACGAAGTGTCAGCTTTTCCCCAAATCAGCTTCATCTAGGCGTTTCCAGTGAGACCAGTTACCTCCTTTCACAGACCCTGGAGAAAATGAAAAGCTTGAAAAATTCTGCCATGTGTCAGATTTGCTTAAGAGGGATCAAAAAGGTCCAGAAATTTTGGAGAGAAAGAGAACACAGATGAACTGCATGACCGCCTAGCCTTTCTTTCTACAGGAAAGTATGATCATAAAGAAATTACCAAATTATCATTATCATTAACCACTTGCAAAGGAATACTTAAAAGGAAGCAGCTGAAACACAGCCATTGCATGAAAATGTTCTCCTCTATCTGGCATTATAATCAAATAAAACTTCCCATAACTTCAGTGGAAGCGAGTTGGCAACGCAGGCTGAATGTGCCCCTTGGTACAGCACAAGATGCAATTACAGCATGCAGTAAAACTGGTAGAGATGAAAACCAAATATTTTCCTCACCCCAATATTAACTTGAGTACAAAAGCTGTGGTGTATTCCTGTTCTCTAGATGTAATAATTTAAGAAACTACTGCAAAACACTGACAAAAAGACATTTTTTTCCTCCAGCAGATCCACTACAATATTGTGCCTTATTTGGTGCTTTTTTACAAAGCCATGGGGATTTGTTTTCAGTGATTTATCTCTGTTACCTAAGAAGACAGTGCTTTAGCTCCCACTATCATAACAGTCTTCAGCTGTCTTTTTGCCTAATTGGCCACTGATCTTATAATCATTCTTGCTGCCAATCGTGCTCTGCTCCATTGATTTCAATACAGCTTTGCTAGGGTACAGAAGTATGGGTTAATAGCCCCAGCTGCAGGATTAGAGTTTATAGGGCTCTCATATGGAGGCAGTTGAAAAAGACCAATTATTTTTCATAGGAATTTTTTTTCATCTTAAAAAATGCCAGTGAAAATAGCGTTCTTTGTTACCAGTGAAAAATGAAACTGAAAACAGAAAAGACTGGCCAAAGCAATAAAAAAGTGCATCTTGTTTTTCTGTAAGATTTGTTTCCGAAAAACAGGGAAACAAGAATGATGCCTTTCCAGTGAAAGCCCATTTCACACAGAAAGTCTTGTTTTGAGTGAAAAGTTGCCAGTTAGCTTCTCTAAACAAGGCCACAGGACAGCTGTAGGGCACAAAGGATCTGGACCATAGTTACATTCAGCAGCGCAACCAGTAATCCCTTTAGCTCTGCACTTACTAAACCACACTGCAGTGTTACAACTACGGAAAGCCCTTGAGGAAAGCAATAGCTCCTAAAATACCTCTCTCATGTCATGTAAGTCTTTTTTTGGCAGCCTCTCATTAAGACCTGCCCAGGCCCTTTCTTGCTTGGGTTGCAGGTTTGGGAGAGATCATAGTCAATACTTGCTGCAATTTGATTGGAAGACTATCAGGCTCAAAGTAGTTCTTTCGGTGACACTCTCAAACCTTTGAGATCAAAGGTGCTGACTGAAGTTGGTTTTCACATCAAGATTACAACATTATTTGATTTCATAGCAGTGTAGTCCCCAGAGAAGACAGGAGTTGATTATGCAGTAATTCCAGGAGTGCCTCAAGTCTCCCAGGGAGAGATGAATTCCATAAAACCAATTTTAAAGAAAGGACAATTGACCCTAGTGGCATTTTTTTTTTGGTGGTGGTGTGTTTTGTTGGGTTTTTTTTGTGGTTTTTTTTTTTTTTTTAGGGAAACTGCAAGTCCTATTAAGATGCTGTGCAACTAATTGAGCCTGACAGCCCGTGGCTTCAACAAGCTCTCTGCTGGGGGTGGAGGGAGCTCTAGAAGCCAGCTGAGGGCAAGACTGTGGATCACAGACCCCGCACTCTCATTTGAAAGGTACACTGCTAAAACAGAGGCAGCTTATGAGACTCCAGGGAACACCCTACAGCATTTTGCTGCAAGTCTACAGACAAGTTCATGCCTCTTCATGCAGTGTGTGATAGCGGCGCAAGTTTATGAATGGGGACAGCAAAGAGTGGGCCTTGGAGTTGTTTAATAACTACATCACAGCTTAGAAAGCCATGTACAAATAATGTTAGGTCCAGTTAAAGACCAGCAAAAGATACAGTCTAGAAATGAAGGGTTTCATGCTAAGAACAGCTGTATGGCAAAAATTACTGATACATACTTCCTACTGTAAGATTTTCCTTACCAGAAGAAGGAAAATAACATTTCCCCAACCTATTGTTGTGCCATCCTGTGGGCACAACTTTCTCTACAGAAAAAGGTGGCTAAGACAGAAAGAACATCTAGCCCACACTAGAACTTGTTTCCAAGTCTATAGATCTCCTCTTAGGCAGACAGTCATGGAACAATACTTCCCATTAGCAGAGGCATTGCTGTTTAAAAATCTTTATTCTAGGTTATATTTCTAAATTGCATTCAGAAATCATTGTTTAAAAGCAAGTATGTAATAAATTTCTGCATTATTTCTGAAATTTCTTTGATCATGTACTTTTTCAGAACATGAAGACAGATAGACATCTGGCCTGGGGGAGTAAAATGGCACAAACAACTTCTTGAAGTTAAAAAAGCATGGTAAAATATCTAAGGAGGAAAAAAGTACCAAATACATTGGTCATTGTTACTCAAGGGTTAAGTGCTGTGTAACTATTCACAGTAATTGATGTTAAAAAAAAAAAAAGAACAAATGTTAAATCTTTCTTAGATACTGGATCTAAAATTAAGCCATCAGCAGAGACTGTGCGTGGCAGAATCCCAGGTCAATTGGGCTGTGCATGCAAAGAAATGACCAACGTTCCCATTCCAGCTCATAAATAGGAAAGAGATTTGTTTTCTCAAAGGATGGCCACAAAGATGCTTCTTTCCCCAAGCAACATATGATATGAGAGACCTAACATCTGAATATTAGAAAAGAAGCTAACTGAATGCTCCTCAGCACATCCACATATCCGGCATCTCAGGCTTTTGTAGAAATAATTACAAAATGCGAGTTTGTGAATCACAGAGATTACACATTATACTATCTTTAAATTCCTTTTGAGAAACAAATACTTTAAAAGAAAGGAAGTGAAGCCTCTGGAGGATTTTAGAAAGCATCAGGTGCTTTTGCACTTTAATATGCTAAAAGCTTATCAAGTCTCTTTTTTGAAGAACAAGATCACTTTGAGAACCTGGTCAGTGAGCTATTAAAACCAAAAGGAGCTTGAGAAGCCCAGTGACCGAGGTGTTATCACTCTCAGGTACAGGCAGCCAATATTCCACTGGACTCGGACACCTTCATACCATCCAATTCTGCAGAATTAACTATGGACATAAAGGCTGGAAAAGAACACCCTTTTTTTTTTTTTTTCCAAAGACAAAATCCAAAAGAGGTTTGAACTTTTCGTCTGGTAGCAGTTGCCAAAATAGGTTGCTGGCAGGACAATTCTATATGTGAGACTCAAGGCAGAAGAAGATAGCAGACAGACAGTTTCTTTGGAAAACAAGACAGTAATGAAGCAGCAGAAGAAATAGAAAGAAAGAGAAAGTATTTTCTTACTTTATATCGCTGAGAAGTCTGTCTTTTGCGCATAGCTTTGGAAAATTTAAAAATTCCCTAATGAGAATGTACTTAGACTGGGTAAACCTACAGACATGTGAAATCACCACTAAGGTTACTGTCCCCACCATGTCATTAAAGGAAAGATGCGGTCTCCAACAAAAATCTTGACTGAAGCAGCACTGGCTACACAAAAGTTTGGAGAAAGCACTAAGTGATGAGTCTGGGAGCACAGAGCTAAAACATAATTGCATTTATAGCAGTCTCACAAACTGCTCTTTTCATAGCCAAAAGGGATTTTTTTGGTCCATTTATTTGTTTTGAAAAACAATTGAGCCCTTTCCTGTGGCATGTGAAACAATCATTAAAGAGAGTATTTAAAAATAAGCATTTCAAACAATACATGCACTTTATTATGCCAAGAGTGGCAGTCTGTCATTGTGTTGGTTTTAAGCCAACAATGGGCAGCACCAAAGCACTCAGGATGTGTCTTCAGAAGCAACTTGATCAAAAAGAATGTAGGTTGCTAGTGGTCATTTTGCTTCTGCCCCACAGCCTACCACTGCTTATATTTCCTGTGTTCTCCTTTAGATGAGTTGCCTGTTTACTCTCTAGACACCAAGGCCTGCATTTCTCCTCGAAATAATTCAGAACTGTGGACAAATTATTTTCTTGGTTAATTTTTTTGTAGTGCTGCAGAAATCTATTTGGGTGGACATTAAGAAATTAAGATTTCCTTTCAGGAAAAAAAGGGTAAAATGTGACTTTGCCTGTCCTACTAAACTGTGCTCAGGTATCCCACCTCTTCCTGACCTTGTTTCTCCCTGGCTGCCCACCGTCATGTGGCTTTTCCCTGGAGATGGTATTGTGGAACCAAACTTCTGAATAGTTCACTACCTCAGAAATTTCTGCAGCCAAGTTTTGAGAAAGGCTGGTTTGGTGACATATACAGTGGAATGAAAATCAAAAACTTGTGATGAGGATCTTTTTTTTACCTGGTGGCACCAGGAGATGTTTGCAGAGACTGACAGTGTCTGAATACTTATCTTTTACTGCAGGTATTGCCTTGAAAAGTCTTGATTTTGTGTCAGCTTTGATTAAGCATGGCTTGTCTCTCTTACATGAGACTTTGTGACAGGTTTTCTGTCTTCCCAGCATGCTTGTTGTAGGTGTTCTCAAAAACTGGTGGCTCTGATCATCTCTTCCTTTATTCTTACTTGGTAACATGGATGAAAACATCCTTCTTTTATTTTGTAAGGCATTAAGGAAAACACTCATATTCTGCTTAATAATTAGATGTGGAAAGATTTTATAATATCCTACAGGGAAGAAATCTCAGTCCCTTGCTTCCAACATGTTTTCTTGCTATGTTCCCATATCATTCTTTTCTCCTGTCCAGGAAAGAGCAATGCTCAGGACAAGATGTCCAATCAGCTTGTTTATAACAATGCCCGCTAAGTTAAACTCACCAAAGCAATTTCCCAGAAAAGTGCTAACAAAACAGAATGATGACCTATACATGGGATTGTGATAGCAACAGTCACAATCCAATAGTTTACTGTACATTAACATTTTCATATTTGTTCTTCCCTTCAATAAAACTTTAGGAATGAGAATGAGTAGAAGAAGCAATAAAAGTTTAGCCAGACATTAGTTTAGTTTAGCATCACAGAAGCTGTATAACTCTAATGATCCTCTGTGACCATCTCAGCAAGAAGTTGGTACCCTAAGGGGCGTTTTCTCTGAAAGCTTGGGGGAAGGCAGAGTTATGTTGTCTCTTTAGTAATGCCTTCCTGAACAGCAGCTTTTCCCAGCCCCACAACACCAGAGCACGATGGATTGAACAAATGCGTCCCTCCTGGCGTACTGGACCCCCTGCCTTCCCTCTGGCTTGCACAGACATCATGAAGAATGCATGCATGGGTGACCTCTTGGCTGCCTACGAGGTGGCCAAGGTATGCATGAGCTACAGAGGTCCTGCGCTCAAACACCCAGGAGAGCAGTACTTGCTGGAGCTGCACACACAGTAAGCAAGAGCATTGCTCCAGCAGCTGCTCAGCTTCGGATGGCACCCTTGTTTCTCCTTGTTTTTGGCAGACACTCTCCCTGCTTTCCAGACTGGGAAGTACTGGGAAGATGGTAAGCATCCCACCCTCCAAGTGTTCAAATAGCTGACAGAACTGGTCCCCAGTGATGCCTTAGAGATGCAAGTTGAGCGAAGGTGCAAGACCAAGAAACCCAGCCCTTCCCCTGTTGGATTCTTCTTTGCTTTTATCTCATTCTTTTACTCAGAGCCCGGATCAAAACACAGGAGAAGCCATTTCTTCTTTAGACTTGGATGTTTATTACTTCTTATCTAAGTTACAACTACAGAGAATGTGCTTCTAAGTTAGCAAGGTGGAAAAATGTCCGATGTTGAGTTTTTTCAGGGCCTTTTGAAGGCCAAGCTATCCAATTATATTATGCCAACAGCTTTATTTTTAACTTATAGCCCAATAGCCTAATGCCCTGTCCTCTGCAATGCAGGGCCTTTTTACCCAATTACAAACTTACTCAAACTGGAGAAGAAAGAAGAAGAAGTACTAGCCACCACCCTAATTCCACTATCTTGTTACCTGTGTATATATATATTACTATATCCCAAACCCCAAAATTCTATATTTTCACCCAGTGATAGAACACATTTCTATCAATTACACACTAACAATCTCAGTGTTATCACCTAGTTTTGGGAGCCTTTTCCAGGGTCTCAGATCAAATGCAGTGTATTTTTGAGGATCTCTACTTGTCAGATCTGAGAGATTAAAACTGTCAGAATAGAGGGTTCCAACATTCCCCCTGTTATTTCAACTTTAGGTTTTGGACAGCTTAAGGAGTAGGCATCAGCCCCCAACTCAACAGCAATCTGCATTGCTTTACTGACTGTATTGAAGTTCAGGTATAGACCCAGGATCTAGCCCTGGCTTTTCCATTACACTGTAAGCTGATTCCGAATATTGACTTCAGTAGCTGAAGAACAGATTGATACACGTCTGTGTCCCCACTACAAATCAAAAGAGCAAACTGGTTGTGCACCCTGCAAAAACACAGCCTTCTCCTGCTGAAGCCAATGCACAGAAAACACTGCGTCAAATACATTAAGGAGGCTGACAAAAAAACATTTTGTACAGATGAAAGGTGGGTCTAGCAGTCTGTCTTTGATTTTTACTCAAAGCATGAAACTGAAAAAATCATGTTTTCCTTTGAGCTTACGCCTTAATATTTCCTGGCTTTTAAAAATGAATGGAATTAATAAACATTGCAATATGGAGAATTCAGATTTTGATGCTTTTCTCTGCAAGAAATATAGACATATGACAAAGCACAAATATAGGCACAAGTTAAAATCTTGGAGAGGTGATACCAGCCTGCTTCCTGCTCCTGATAACTGGGATGTAGGAAGGAACTGCTTCCTTATACAAGTTGCACTTTTCAGGGACTTTCAGCCTGGACTCTGGTTGCTTGCTGGGAATAGACTTGCCAGGATTTTGCATCACTTCTTAGTGGATATGGACTAATGACCTTCAGGACATGATGCAAAATGCAGTTGCTGTTTCCTCAGGCTACTGGAGATCAGGAAAGATAGAGTGATTACTGTTGTTGGATGTGATTAGACATCTCCTGTTTATCTTTCTGGCTACTTTTTTTCTGATTATGAAAATAGCAGGAAAATTGTTAATTTAAATGTGTATCTGGAGCAGCTAGAGACAGGGACTTTCCCCAGTGGTGTGTCAATACAGGTAAAGAAATGAAAAGATATCAGAACAATGATGTATCACACAAAATTAAAAACCATGTGATGTGCTGCAGCTGATCATCCAATCCAGACTTTCAGCTTTACCTACAGACATCTTTGTCTATTTAAGCTGCCATTCCAGAAATTAAATGGGTGAGAGGGCTGATGATTGACTTTAACTCTCTTCCTCTGTGAGCTGCCTGGAGTGGCCTGGTGGCCAAATTGCTTGTGAGCTCGTATAGTTGTGAGCTCTCCCAGTAGGCTGCAAGACTTTAATTTTATCTCAGTCCTGGCCAGATAACTAATAGGGAATGATCAACCAGTTAAAGATGTTTAATCATATGGAATACCGTGAAGTTATTTGCAGCTACGTGGCACTGAGCTTCCTACCCTGGCATTTAACTCTCCAAACACGTTCACTGTCCCAATGACCCAACTGCAGCAGATGGGTAAAACTGCCCAGTGCCCACCAATGACTCTGAAAAGCGACCTAGTCAAAGCCATCTGCTTTTGATAATTTTGGTTAGGGCTGGGTTACTTAGATCCTCTTTGCTACGTTGCCTAGTTTCAGAATTATGAGAGGTAAAATATATGAGCAGTGGCATTTACTCCACAATAAAAAATATTCTGTTCTAACCCTCAAAACAGTTCCAGGGGTGCAAGCAATGGTGCATGCACATATAAATACATTATATGGAACTGTTGTGCAAGTGATCCATGGTGGCCTGCCTCTTCTCCTTTCCACTGCCCCCATTTTTGTAGATATTTAGCTGATGACCATTACCTTGAGACTTTACTTCTGAAACAGAAACATCTTTGCTCTAATATTGCTATTCCACTCCCCATCCAGCATGAAACCATGTAGATACAGCAGTTCCTTAAAATATTACCCCCTCCCTCCCCAAAAGGTAGATAGAGGGTTTCTTTTGTTCAGAGAGGCACTATTAATATTTCCTTGTATCACACAGCACAAGCCCTACACAAAATCTGCATAATGGTGGACACAATTTTAAATCATCTCTCTGGTTTTTTACATGCTGTCAGTCAGCTGTTCAGCAGCACAGAGATTTGCATCAGGTTCAGAGGTGCTAGCTCTCCCCAGTATAATTGTGGCGACTTGGCAGCCTCTTCTGCTTTCTCCAAATCAATTCTTCAGAAAACACACGGATGACTCAATGAGAACACCAAACCACATCCTGAGACTATTTGACCTGGTAATTAGCAAGCACCTCTGTGAGGAAGGATGGAAATACTTGTTTTCAAGAGCAAGAGATAAACCTCCACGTTGCTTAGTGAATAAAAAGGAAGTTGACAGATAAGATGCTATTAGGAAAAGGTGAAGGTAAGATCTTCCTTTGGAGAGTTGAGCTAGGAGCAAGCTTGAGAATTGAACAAAGAGTGATGTGGGAAAAAAGAAAGTAATTTACAGAGAAGATTTATTTTAGTTTTAGTATTTTAAATTCCTTCCATGCATGAAAAAAAGTAGAGACTTCTTCCCAAGGGGAAAAAGGCTACACCCAGGAACGATCAAGGAGGAACAACAGAAAAATGCCTAAGGAATTACCAGTGTAAATGTATAAAAGGCCAAGTCAAAAGGAAAAAAAAAAAACTTGTCCATGTGAGATCCTTATGGATTTTAAAGTATAAGATTGCAGAAAACATTTTGTTGCAACTTAGGGAGTCTTATCTTCATCTTCAAATGCCCTCCTTCCCCACTTACAAATTTCACAAAATACATGCCTGCATTTTTTGCTAAAACCTTTTAAAATGTAGAGCACAGCCTCTTCCAAGTCCCACAGAAAAATTTCAAATGTTGTACAGCAGCTGAATGCAGAGCCTCCATTTAACTCTGCATTG
The DNA here is from genome assembly GCA_013389985.1 of Dryoscopus gambensis. Taxonomy (NCBI): domain Eukaryota; kingdom Metazoa; phylum Chordata; class Aves; order Passeriformes; family Malaconotidae; genus Dryoscopus; species Dryoscopus gambensis. The sequence goes on from WEIT01008887.1 coordinate 31,390, forward strand.
TGGACTCCTCATCCCCCATGGGGAGTTTAATATATGGTTTCAATTCCAAACCAGCATCGCTTTAGGGACATCTTCTGTCTTTATTAATGCAGCCCAAGAGATGATATGCCTATCCACTGAAAGCAGCTTTAATAAAAATGAGAATATTTTCAATACAAAACTAAACAATTAATTGGACACTTTAGAGAACAGGTATATTGCATCCTCATCATAGGGTGGGAGCCCCTCGATTTTAAAACTGATAAATAGGGTGTCCTTGTATTTTTTAACCATCCTCCCGGGAAAGCAGTTTGTAAAATGCAAAATTGCTCAGGCACAAATATTTATCACAGATCCAATAAGATTTTATGTGCCTTGTAACTACAATATTACATGTTTTATGCTCCTTCAATCTTTCCTTTAGACTACATCCAGTTTCTTCAGTATAGATAATTTCACAACCAGTGGAGATCTGTAAACAATATTTTGTTACAGCCCCATGAATACTAGCTGCCATTGTTTCCCCTGTAGCTTCAGTGAATCTTTATTCTTCCTCAACACACACTGTTCATGTTCAAAAAATGCCTGATACAGAAGGCATAATTATCTTCATTTTATGGGATTTGTCAGGTTTACACAGTTTTCAGTCCATTAGAGGTTAGCCACCATTATAATTTTAAGTACCTGGCTAGTTCGTATCGTTCAGTAGGTGCTGCTTTGTAGAACAGAACATCTTGTCCTTTAAAAATATAGCACAGTGTCACAAAACCAAGGCACACATAAAGATAGGCCCCATCCTGCCCCTTTGATATAAAGGCAGTTAATGGGGGTATTAAATATTGCAGCTTTTGGTGTACAGCTGATTTACTCCATGCAAATCAGTGCAAATCACTCGTTGTCTGGGAAGCATGGCTTGAGTACTACTGTAGCTGTTGGAGTTAGGATTCACAGATCCAAGCTCCAGTCTTGGCTGGGGCACAGGAGTTTTACATTCACCATGCTGAGGCTGTGGGTGTCCGAAAAGAGCGGTGTGGCACTAAGCAACCGCCACTGGACCACGCCTTTCTCTCTGCTGTGTCAGCATGAAGAAGGAGCTGGAGATGGGAATTAATTTGATTGCAAAATGAAACCAGTGCAGTCAGGGCAGTGGGGTAGGGGAATGAAGCATGTGCTGAAGCAGCCCTGCTTCTGGCTGTCCAGCACGGGCTAACATGGACACATTCACCACCCCAACAGGGAAACTGCTACATCGCTTCCAGCACGGGGGTAGGGAAATGGTTGTCTGTGTTGCTGCATGAGAGAAGGCTGATGCTTGACATTGCCCAATTGCCATTTGCTTCCATGCTTTTTCCTTAGAGTTTTATGCCTTTGTCAAGGCTGTATTTCTCCTTTTGAATCCTTGGACCTGCTATCTCTTTCTCTCATCTTACATATCATTTAGCTCATGGACTTTATCACATCTTAATGGCAATTAGTGAAATCAGGCAAGGTCACACAGCTGCACTGCTCCACATGGAGCCTTGGATCAGCCAGCTGAAACCCAGATCGAGGGTTGGAGACGCTGCTTGTTTTACCCATGCAAACTCAGTCAACATCATCTGTGCTCCAGCAATAGCTGTGTTAGCTTCCAGCTTCTGCTCCCTTCCCCACTCCCAGGGCTCCTGCGCTGCTTCAGCAGCCAGTTAGACAGAACTCTCCCCCTCTCTGGTGAGGAACAGAGGTATTTTCAGTTCAAACGACCTTTGTTTTATAACGAGGCAATAGCAAGTAGCATTTGCTTAGGTGAAGGTATCTTAACTGCCTCTGACAGGCTGTGCTGAGCAGATCATAAATAGGCCTGCCACAGCCTGTAGGCAAAGGCACCATCTCTGACAAAGAGGCAGGGGACAAACCAAGCCAAGGCTGAGGCAGGAGAGGTATTACCCTGCTGTTGGTGGAAGCAAAGAGCAAGCAGGGCCTCGATGGCTGTACACAGCTTGCTGCAGAGCTGCAGAGCATCCCTGCTCTGGTAGTGCACACAGCAGCGTCAGGCTCCTGCTCCTAGCCCCACAGAAAGAGATTTTTCCTTAATGTGTGTTTGACTTTCTGAGGAGCAAGTATGGCTTTTGAACAGCGGTCAGCATGTCTGGGTTACAGGGTGCTCTGACACAGCAATCTGCAACTTACTTAAACATCCTGCAGAGATGTACTGCATTATTATTTTAAAAGATGGTATATTCAGAGTATTTCTAAAATAATTTGGAGACATTAATTCCCTTGCAGAGCATCCATTAACTGCAGGCTATTATAATAAATAAGTGGTGTAATTATCGGACTAATTGTCCAAAAAGCTAAAACAGTCATTTAAATGAATGTTTCTACTGCTGTCTTAGCCATCACACTCTGTCTGGAAGCAGCACCCAGCAGCACCACAGCTCCGTGGCAGAGGAGACCCCCACAGTTTCTTTTACTTTGGGCTTTTTCCCCAGGCCCACCTTCTCAGCACATCTTTCCCCTTTCCACCTTTCCCCATATCTGTTCTACGTGCTTCAACAGTGCTTGTCCACCATCAATAACTCAGCAGTAGCATCAGCTGCAGCAAGTGCATCTTTTCCCATGGCCTTCTGCTTCCCACATGCCACAGTCTGTTCTCCCTGGCTCTGTCTTCCTCAGCAGAAGGAAGAGGAAGGCATTTCAAGCCAAGGAAAACTCATGGTATGGCTGTCCTGTAATCTGAGATGGCTAGAAAGAACAAGCAATATTTCTCACCCTATTTTTATGGCCATAATCACCAGGCACTTCAGTCGCTATCTTGGGGTATGTTACTCAACATGTATTGAATGACTCAGGGGATAATGATTTTTTATTGTAGAGTGATTCAGCACTACGACAAACAAAGCACTTCCATCTTCTGTGGTATTTGATTATTGGCTTTTTCCAAGTGTGCCCAACAAGGCCATATTAACTTGCAAAGGAGACAAGAGATGGTAAGACTTAGAAATTTATAGGGAGTTGGACAACTCAGTGGTAGGAGAAAGGAACAGAGGGGAAAACAAAATGTAGAAGTGTCCTGCTGAAAGGCTTGGCAACCTGCCATAGCCACAGGAAAGTAGAGGAGATGAGGAAGAGGAACAGGCTTTAAATTGAAAGGGTCACAAAGCTGCAGATATCCTGGATTTTTCATAAGATGCTGTCACTTGGTAAAGAAGATTGATGCTCCTAAGGTTCTTAGACAAATGTTGTTTGAGGAGAAAGTGAGTGAGAGGTTAGACTGGATAACCTCAAGAGGTCCCTTCCACTCAGCACTTCTGTGGTTTAAGGAGCTGGATCACAAAGGACCAAAGACCTTTAGTCATACACAGGTATGTGAGTGAAGGATGAGGACAGAAGTGACACAGGATGGAGAACAAACAAGAAATTGGTGGAGTAGTTTTTCCAAGCAAAAAACGAAAAAGTAAAAACAGAGCAGCCATGGAAACTTTTTGCAACTTCCCTCTTTCCTCCTGTTTTCAGAGGCAAGTCTAGAGGCGACCTTTTATGTTATCTATTTAAAGATAGCAAAATACTCTTGAATTGTCAGCGGATGAGCAATTGTGGAGGTACTCAGCTTCCTGTCTGTTGTCAGGTGGCTAGGATTGCTCACCTTCCTCCTCCCTACTAAAATTAGTCATGAAGCTCCTGGTGACTTCACTGAAAAGTAGTCTCAGCTTTCAAACTTTGAAAGTCTCCATCCTTCATTATGCTGGCAAACTTAAGAAGGTATAAGGAGGCCAAAAAATTATGGAAAGGAACTTTTTGAGTTTAGAAAGTGTGAGGTGTTTTTTAATGAAAATATAACCCAAATAGAGATTATTTCTTTTCTGGTGGAAAAAAAAAATCTTAAAACTACCTCCGTCCACTGCTTTTTCTTCTTGTCTTAAAAGCAGCGTCCCCTACCATCCACACACACATAGAATGAGCACTTTATATGAATATTGGCTTAGGATCCATAGGATAAATCCACATGAAATCAGCAGTCTTCTGTTGGATAGGTTCTGCAGGAAATCATGGTGTTTTCCGAACCCTTTAGTGAGAAAGGAAGAAACACCAAAAGACTACCCCAGCAGCCTTCATCTATGCCAGCTACAGAGGTGACTCCACAGCTGACAGGTCAGGGACATTTTAGCTCACTGATGCTTCTAGTGGGGCAAAAGCAAATAGGATTGGAAAAGCAGATGAGATTACTGATCCATCAAATTCAATTCCCTGCAAATCCAAGGAGTTGAGCCTTGATAGCTCCCATGTATGACGCCTTCTTCAGACGTGAAGTAGGCTAGACACAGCCTACACACACTGACTGGCATGACAGCAAATGGAGATCGTATTATGGCAGTGGTTTTGAAGGGAAGGAAAAATGCAGTGCTGATTTCCATTTCTCTTCATCTCTGATGTTCCAGAACATACACATTCATATAGCCAAGTCCTCTAGTGTATCCCTGGGCAGAAAACCAAGACTGAGAGGTTTTGCAAAGCCTGTTTTCACCATTATGTTCCTCCCTCAACACAGACATGAAGATGGCCAAATTGAAACTGAAGACTTCAGAGGTATTCCCAGGTCTAAAGAGTGGAATATATGTATTAAAAAACCCCCCCCACCATAAGCATTATTCAAATGGGCCTGCTCAAAGAAAAAAAAAATCGTCAAATCATATTAACCCTTAAAATAATTTGTTTCTGTTACTCAGAGAGAAGGAATATATTTATACATTTTCTACTGAAAAAAAAAACTTACTAAAATGCAGTATAAAACTTTAGGTAACACACTGACTGTTGTCACTGGTGCTATCTACAGCTTGGTATAGAAATCTTCACTCTGTGCTCTCTCAGCTAAGGTTTCTTAACATTTCCCAGTATAATAACTGGATTTCTTTTAGAACTTGTTCTCCTCTGTGGGATTGGTTTCTGTTTATATTTTTGAAAAAAACCCATATTTTCAATGAGATAAAGCGTTTCAGCAGTGTCTCAGCAGCAAGAGAGGCACTGAACTAGCGGGCAAGATCACTGCCTGCCCTGCTTGTATTTTTAGCAGGTTAGATTTGGTCTGACAGCACATAATGTTGCTGTTCCCAGCTCCTTGGTTGATTGCTTGACCTGGTTTCTAACCCACGTAACCTTAGTAACCTGTGTCTCCCTCAAGCTGAACAGCAAGGACAGTATGCTCTGTGCCATCTATACACACCGTGTGATCCATTTTGTCAGGCTAATAAATAAATATTTAGTGCAGAGATTTAACAAGGGACTGCTCATATTTTTTCCACATTGACCAGTCTCAAGACTACTTACTCAGAGGTGTTATGAATACCACATCCATAATTTTTGTGCCATTTGGGATAAGCTATCTACTGTCACTTTTGCTAGAGGCTTGTGATACTGGTAGATTACACTGGTGATTCATCAAGTGGTATTTAGCTGCATTTGCCAACCATTTTGCATTGAATTTTTCATCATCTTTGCTCTTCAGAGGCAGAGACTTAAATCAATGTTCTTCCTGTGTCTTTGCACAAGCACCAGCTTAGGATCCTAAGCAACCTCCTTTCTCTGCACAATGGGAGCACAGGGAACTCCAATATTTTCCCCAAACTTTGGAGTATTTTTAGGCTGGTTTCGGTATTTTTTCTCCTTTTTCTCCTTTTTTCCTTCTCCCATTTTACTGGAATTCAAACAGTGTTGGAGATGGAGACTGAAATGAAGAGGACAAATGGCAGTGAGTTGGGATAGATGACAG
>WEIT01008888.1:8590-22281 GCA_013389985.1 Dryoscopus gambensis
GGAAGATGAAACTCTTCAGCATGAAGAAGATAAGGCTCAGAGAGGGATCTCATCAATGTATATAAATACCTGAACGGAGGGTGTGCTGAAGATGGGGCCAGGCTTTTTTCAGTAGTGCTCAGTGACAGAGCCAGAGGCAATGGACACAAAGGGAAACACAGAAGTTGCTGTCTGAACATAAGGGAATACTTTATTACTGTGAGGGTGACAGAGTACTGCCATAGATTGATCATGGGGGTTATGGAATCTCCATCCTTGGAGATATTCAAAAGCCATCTGTACATGGTTCTGTGAAATTGGCTCTAGGTGTTCCTGCTTGAACAGGGGTATTGGACAAAATGACCTTCAGAGGTCACTTACAATCTCAACCATTCTGTGACTGTTACTGTGAGGACTTGCTTATAAAAATGATATAATTATATATTACTGGAAAACACTTTAAAAATTTTTCTTTATTTTATTGCACAATGAGGTATCATATAATAGTATATCCATAGAAACAAATTTAAAGAAAAAGAAATGTCATAATATTACCCATTAGATGTAACTCATTACCACGTGTACTGAATATATTTAGTTCTGATTTTTTAAGAGTATAAACCACAAACAATTAATAAAAGGCTGTTTAAACTTATAAAAATGTTATCACTACCCTAGCAATTACATTTTCATAGTCTCAGAGTGTTTATGATCCTGGGATATTTTCCAGTACAAAACAGACTTTAAGTTCAGTCATAACTGCATGTTATGAATCAGTGATTTGTATCTCAGTGTACAACTAAAAACCCCACATTTATTCTTATCTCATTTTTGTGTTTGTTATGTTTTTTCTCTGTAATTTAGCTTTTTAACAAACCCAGATGTACTCCATTTTTTTCCTTAAATAATAAATTCACTTTCAGATTAAATATTGAAGGCAATAGTAAATAAGATAAACAGCAAAACAGAAGTTATTGTTGCTTAGTAGTCTGTATGTATTTGTGGAGCTATCATACTTTGTGTACTAGAATGCAGAGATATTGCAAACAACCTCCCACTTATTAGGTGGGAAGTGCCTTGGTGTCTCTCCTGCTACTACATGAATCCCTGGGTTATCTTTAATATAACATAAGAATCAGTTTTTATTTCAGAAGTAAAATGTTAAATAGACAATTCATATTTATCTCCTGTGTCCAGTTGATTGATCAGTCTGATGTCTTGATCAACATTTCTCAAATGTTTTGCATTCTATTAGCTAGGGACCCTCTTAGGCAGTGTAATGGGATTTGTCAACATGAAAAAATAGATCTGATCTTTTAAAAACAAGTTCATAAAAAATCCAAGGCTTGGGTATTTGCAAAATAAAACCAAATACTTTGTAAATTCATATACCACAGTTTTTCCTTTTGAACTGTAAAGTCTAGTAGTGGTGGAAACTTTAATGTTAGAGACATTTTGTTAATGTCTGGTGTACTCTCCACTGCCTACAAGAGAACTTCACACATGTCAAACTTGGAAGTTTGCAGTATGATTTTAAAAATTAAATGAATAACTTTTTATACTTTTTAAATTTTGGTCATGTGGCGACCCTCTCTATATTGCCGTTCATCTATATTCAGTCCTTCTAATGTAGCATAATGCTTTAGAGTAATTCCCAGTTCACGTTCAGAGTAATTCCTAGTCTATCCTTTCTTCCATATCTTTCTGTTAACTCTATCTTGATACATCAATGTTCAGCATCAAATAATTCCATCTTTCATAATGACTGGTATGTCTAAACAAACAGCACTCTGTTTATTTCTGGTTTAAAGGAAGCCCTTCTTGGAATTATTTGGAAAAAACCCCTGTATTTATCTAAACATGTTCTTCATTAAAACTCTTTTCTGTTTAGATGCCCGCAAAAATGTGAAGGTAGCTACTGAGAACTCCAAGCAGATAGGCAATGTTGGCTCATTGGTTTCTCTTGAGGGTTTGTATCTATACAATATTGATTCTAGAGTTAAAATTTGGGAAATCTTTTCATTCTGAATATATACTGTACCCCACATAGCAAAATATGATCCATCATTGCTTCACTCGTGTGTAATTAACAAATAACAGTATTGAAGCTCATCACTAATGTAGGCCTTACAGTGAATTTTTGAGTTTGACATTCATACATTATATATGTCATGGTCTTCAACATCCTTCTTTTTGCCCAAAAGAGGAAAATAGCATTTGGGTTTTTTAAATCATTCCATTACTTTAAATTTCTGGGCTTTGTTTTTACTTTTTTATTCCTGAAATACACAGGAGAAGTCCATGTGATATCTGGAGTCTAAGGAAGTATTTAGTGTTTGTATTTTCAGGACATTATTAATTGGTTTTACATTGGTTAGGTGTTTTTAAATAGTTCCGCCCTTCTCTAATGGGTGTGAATAGTATATCCTCCATGCCATCAAGTAAAACAAATCTTGAAGGAAAGTACTTGAAGTTATGTGAAAGCCAATCCTCTTTGACACAAGCAAGTTTAAGAAGACTTAATCCCTTATACAAATCAAGTCTAGAACAGCTGCTGGACACCCTAGCACATTATGAAGATTGAACCTGTTTACAGGGAGCAGCCAGATCAAGGCTGCTCCATAAGAGGAATCACAAACTAGTATCCAAGGTTAACCCCAGTGCAAGCATTGCCATCACTAAACAAGGCAAGGTCCTGCAGCGTCTAAACTGGGAAGTCAGAACCAGTGTCTGGTAACAGGGTCCCTGACAAGCCCCAGACAGCACAAGCAATGGACCAGGTCCAAGGTCCATCTAGAGAAGCAAGTTAGAAGCAGCAGTAGACAGAACCAGAGACAAATCTGTGATGTTCCTGCAAGTGATCCATCCAAAGAAACTCCCAAAAACTTGCAAGACCACTCTTGAGGCAGGAGGGAGGCAGGATTGGAAATTACAACATCTACAAAATAGCTCAGGGCAGATCAGGGTGCCCACAGCTGAACTCATTGCCAATGGGCAGGGTGTGTAGGAAGGACCTAGGTGGGGCTGCTTCAGGCAACTTGGGTCTAGTAGTGCTCTCAGGGCTCTGACAGCTGCTTGATAGGAATTGCCTGAAGTAGGGTTGCCTGGAATAATGAAATCATTAGTTTTGCTGACAAAGGAAGGCAGTCAGGTTCAGTTTTTTTCCCACACCCATTCTGCATTTGAAACACTTGCTTCCATTTCCATTCCCATTCATACAGTTCCTATCTTCATAGGCCAAGGCCATCCCAGAAGCACAGCACATGTCTGCTCCCACATTTCCACAACACAACAAGGCTGGGCTGGGTGTGCAGCTCAGGGCATTGGGTAGTGCAACCTTTTCAGAGGCTCTGGCTGGTTTTTTCTGCTAGGGAAGAGTGATTATTGCTGGCACATTGTGCCAGTGAAGCCTATCAGATGTACAGCGTAACCCCACAGATCAGCTGGGCTCTGGGCAGTTTACATTTGAAGAGTCAGGCTTTCTCTGAGTTAAAACTCTTTCATAGAAGCCAAGAGGGTGCGGTGGCTTCACACATATAAATTGTTTTCAATCTATAATAGGCATTCACAGAAAGAATTACACTATATGAGGCAAATAAAAATTAGATTTAGATTTATGGATTTTTGACTACTACAATATCTTACACAGAAAAGACCTCGAAGAACAGAAAAAAATGACCAAGTGTGTAGAACAACAAAGTTGAGAAAAAGAAATGTCTGTCAAGTTCACTGACGCCTCACCTGGACCGTCCGTCTTTCTTTTTCATAACTACATTTTCTGCAAAGTAAGCAGAAGCATTACTCAGTTTGATACATCTCCTATCTAACAGAATAACTTACACTGCTTAGCAAGCAACAAAATTACACAATTTGTTATCAGGTACATGACTGGAATGCTTTACACTTATACAAATTTTACAAAATGGTGGACAGTAAGACAGGAGTGTTGTGAAGGCAATCCTCAAACACATTGTTAATATTTTGGCTACTTCTTGAACTTTATAAAACCCTTGTGGTTTCCTTTTTTCTTTATTTTTCAAATAGTACTTCATTAAGTTTACATTAAGCAGAATTTTAAATCATTCACTTTTCATTTGATCTTGGAATAGCAAGATTCATTTTATGTCTTGAATATCTCCTCAAGTGATGAGTTTTACTTCAGAATAATATTCTTCACATCCTTTTCTTAATTGTGGTCATTCTGTGTGCCTTTGCATTGTCAAATTTTATATTTCATTTTGCCTATAAAACAAAAGTTGATATAAACAGTATATAAAAGAAACCTTGTATTTTGGTCATTTTGCATGTGGTTTGTGACTCCGACAGAAATGTTATAGTGGTGGTGGCACATAATAGGAGATACTTTAAATATAACGTGTATTACATTAAGAAAATAAGCTCTCAAATTATTTAAATTTTATTCTAATTTCTGAATGAATTTCAGACATTGATTCTAATGTCTGAACATTATATTTGAGACTCATATGAAATTAAACTTATTTTGATATCAAAAATCCCCTCACTTTTGTGGATATTCTGCAAAATCTAATGATAATTTGATAACTTCAGACGAAGTGCAAAGTTAATGTCTTTAAATTAAGCAAAAAAAAAAAAAAATCCCAAGTTTGAAAGGTGCAAACTTTCAGTCTAGCGATCTTACAGAGTTGCACTTCTGAAGGAAGGGAATATTCAATGAGACTGCATCCATAAGACTTATGAAACTTAATTTTTTTTGCTGTCTTTCATCTGCAGCTATATTTACCCAAGAACTTCAGAGTGTCTCCAGTTGCTAAAATAGCATGACTATTTTAAGCAGAGTAAGTGATATCAGTAACATTGGAGGAGGATGAAAAAGCTTTGCTAATTTTTTTAGCATTCACCTACTCAGGTCCTTAGGTTCTTCTCTACACCTTTGTGCTCCTGCAGAATAATGTCTTGTGTATCATCAATGTGCTGGTAGAAAATGGTGCTGTTAAAGATCAGGCAATGCGATTTGCAAGAGTGACAGACTTTCCTGTAATTGTCTATGTTTGAGAACACTGCAATTTTATACAGCATAACATATTCTATAGCATAATAGAAGTAGAATTGGCTCATGGTAATTTTTAACATTCTCTTTGTAGTTCAGAATTTTGTGACATGATGCCTTTAAAGTGTATAGGAACTCAGATCTTAAGCCATGATTTATTAAATAGCTAATTAAATGTTATGTTTTACAAGTAATTATGTTTGGATGTGTTGTATTAATTTTAACTTTAAAAGCATAAACCAAAAAAATATTTATATTAACATACTTTGATGTTGAAAGTAATTTGTAGCCAATTAACAATTTTTATCTGACTTTCAAAGAAGGTTCTCGTCATACATTTCAAATGTGTAGTTGAGAGGAGCTGCATACTGGAAACAAAAAAGGCTTCTCTGTATTTGTCCAGCTTTTTTCTTGCCTCAAACACTCAGGAAATATGGTCTCAAAGTAGCTTCATAGATTGTTTGATTCTCTCTGAAATATTTTTAAAATACTGCCCATATATTACCTTTGTACTCTGAGAACATGAATTCCTAAATTTCCCTTGCATGATACCTTGGATATCATTAGTAAGTGAGGATGATCTCATTCTATTATTTCCCTTAAAACTGCTTTTGCTTTAACCTTTAACAATTCAAGGGAGGTGAAATCTGTTTCAAGGAGTTTTTCTAGTACAAGTTTCAGCTTGCCTAGGGCTTGTGGCCAGATAATTTACTTCTGGAGGAAACTCTGTTTGTGCTATTTGTGCTACTCTCCACGTGCCTATCCAGAGGAAGAGAACAGATGCCAATGCATTTTTATTTATCTCCCTCAAAAGAGACCCACTGTAATCAGGGATCTGAACTAGAAAGCATAAGGAATGCAAAATACCAGAATTAGATCAGAAAGGTTGTATATAGTGTCATTGCCTTATCAGCACTTGGAAGAAAATTCTTTAAAAAATTAAAGAACTTAGACATTAGTTTATATGTTGGCCAGTCCTCGCTGTAATCCTCACTGGTGCCATGACACGTTAGACAGCACTCAGCAGCTGCTCTTAGCAGAAAGATTTTTAGTTTACTGAGTTACTTGAACTCTCCCTGGGCTATGCTTTTTCTCCCTCTTTTCATCCATGTATCTTCAAATCTTATGGAAAATGCAGAGCATGTTTAGAGGCAGGAAAGAAACCCAAAAGGAGCCCTTCTATCACAAGTCTATGTGTGGAAGAGAATCTTGATGTTTCATTTCTCCAATGAAGACCTTTTGTATCTAGTAGATACAGGTTTTGAGAGCCAACAGTCTTGGTTCATACGATTCTATGAGAGGGCATGTAGGTGTGCAGCAGGGAGGAGACCAAATTATTTTGACCATGCAAAGAATTCAGAGGTATTTCATCATTTAGTTTCTTTTCCTCTTCTGCTGTAAAATGCGCAAAAGCCCAGCATGCTTTCCACATTGCTGACCTGTTACAACTACTGAACGTGATTTACCTCCATATTCCTATGGCTGGATGTAGTGGGCTGACCCTGGCTGGGCACCAGGTGCCCAACAAATCCTCCCTATCACTCCCCTCTGCAACTGGACAGAGTAGAGGAAATATAATTAAGGGTTCATAGGTTGAGATAAGGATGGGGAGAGATCACTCACCAAATACCATCACAGGCAAAATAGACTAGAATTAGAGATATTAATTGAATTTATTGCTACTAAAATCAGAGTAGGAAAATCAGAAGTAAAATAAGACCTTGAAAAACACCTTCCCCCACCCACTCCTCCTTCCTAGCTCTACCAGCTCCCCACCAACAGCACAGGGAGACAGGGAATGGGTGTAATGGTCAGTTCATCATCTCTGGCTTCTCTTGCTGCACAGGGAGAGAAATCCGTTCCCTGCTCTGTCATGAGGTCCTTCCAAAATGAAATAGTTCTATATGAACTTCTCCAATATGAGTCCATCCCACAGGCAATAGTTTCCCACAAACTACTTCAACGTGGGTCATTCTTCCATGGGGTGCAGTCCTTCAGGAATACGCTGCTCCAGCACGAGTCCCCCACATGGTGACAAGTCCTGCCAGGAAATCTGCTCCAGCATGGGCTCCTCTCTCCAGGGGTCTGCGAGTCCCTCTGCCAGGAGCCTGTTCCAGCACAGGCCTCCCACAGGTTCACATCCTCCTCTCAGGCATCCACATGCTCCAGCATGGGTCTCCTCCCTGGGCTGCAGGTGGATCTTTGAATCCCCATGGTCCTCCATGGGCTGCAGGGGCACAGCTGCCTCACCATGGGCTGCACCACGGGCTGCAGGGGAATCCCAGCTCTGGCACCTGGACCACCTCCTTCCCCTCCTTCTGCCCTGACCTTGGTGTCTGCAGAGCTGTTCCCCTTACATATTCTCACTCAGCTCTTCTCTGGCTGCAGTTATGCCTGCACGGTAACTTTTTTCTCTTCTTTTTAAATGTCTTATTGCAGAGGTGTTACCACCATCTCTGACTGGCCCAACCAGCCTTGGCCAGTGGCTCATCCATCTTGGACTTGGCTGGGATAGGCTCTGCTGGAAGCTTCTGGCACATTCTCACAGAAGCCACCCCTGTGCCCCTCTCTCTACCAAAACCTGGCCACAAAACCCAATACACCGGAAATAGCTTTTCCTGTTACATATCAAAGCAAACCCTTTTGTAGATTACAAATCTACATTTCACTATACTTCCCATCTTTGCTCTTAATGATTTCATCTCTTATCTGCACTTTCCCTCATTAAATGTTCTTTAGTGATTTGCTCATACTCCTCCTTTGTATTACATGGAGAAAGAGAAGTGTCCAATATTACAGTACTGACAACTTGCTGTAGAATATAGGCTGAACTGCACTATTATACATAACTGTCTGTAAATTAATGTTGGCCTGATTTTCATATGCAGTGATACTTCACAATTCTTCTTCAAAAATGTCAGAGAGCAAAATGGAAGAAAATGATTGGCAAAACTGGACAAAAATTGCTTGAATGCTGTAGATTTGTATAGTGAAAAAAAAAAGCTTCAGGATTACATATAACCTTAGTAGGAAAGCTTTCCATTTTCCTGATTGTAATGCTTCCAACTTTGCCTGTCTAAATGGACTGCCCTGTAACCAATGAAGCAGAAAAATTCATGACACACAGGGAGTCTATCAGTAGTCCTGTGTACTCAGCGTACCGCGGCCAGTGGAATCACCATGTAGACTGTGACAAACCAGAGACTTTTTTTATTACAAATATATCTCTATGATTTGAACATCTCAGCATATTTGTCCTTTTATTATTTTTAATTCAAATTTTCAGGAGAAACGTGTTCTGTTCACATCAATGAGTGTCAAGACAGACCCTGTTGGAATGGAGGGACCTGTGAAGAGGACATAAGTGGCTTCAGATGCAATTGCCCCTTTGGTAAGAATTTATACTTTTTATATAGTTGCTATGTTGGCATAGTATGGAAGTCCCACATTTGCTACTCAAGTGCTATAAAGTCTTGCACAATGAAAGCATTCTGCTTGCATTTTGAAATGTACAGAGCTAGTTATTTAGACTAATAAAAAGAACTTTTTTCTCTAATTTGTCATAAGAAATTCTTACAAATTATAGATTACTTAGATAAAAAAGTAATTGTAGTACTGCAAAATACTGGGAAAGAAATATGACAGAACTGAAGATTTAAAATTATTTAGTGTATATTTGCATAGACACCCTATATCAGCACATTCTCTCAAAAAAATGTAAGTTTTAGGCAGCAAAATGTTGAAATTTAGTGAATGTAAAAACCCCAATTTTTCAAATCCTATTCCACTGGCCAAATTACTAATTCCTAAAGGAACTGAACATTGCTCTAAAGTTTGAATGACCTCAATCTGTTTGCCTGATCTTTGTGGCATCTGAAGTGTCCTGAAGTATCCAAGGTGTTGTATAAGGCTGGAAGATATGCTAGAGGATATGCGACACCGAAGATGCATCAGGCCAGGTGGCAAGTGAACTAAGAACAATGCAAAAAAGACCAATCTAAATTAGGGAGAAAGATATATATAATGGTGAAAATTTTGCTTTGTAATTATATATACATAGTTTAATTTCAGATTTTACATGTTATTTTGTGTTGACTAAGAAAGCACAGAAAAAGGTGGGTTAGAAATTCCTAACCTTAGAAATCCCAAAGTAGCCTGGGGTACCGATTTTGCAACTTGGAAATTCATTCATAAATATGGATGATAAATTACTGAAAAATTCTAAAATGGTTTTTGTTTTGACATATGCATTTATAAGCCCATTATTACTATGGAAAAAGAGGTCAAGAAAACTGATTTTACGCAGTTATGGGCTAAGAACTACTTATAGTATTGTGGTGTTTTGAAGATAAACTGATGGTAATCAGTAATGCCTGGAAATGTCAGAGTACTGAAATACAGGTCTCCAGTGAACCTTCTCAACCTGAGCAACTGATCTTAAGAGAACTTTAAAGTATTTAATAACACAAGATCCTTAAATGCCTTAAGGGCAGTATCTGCTGAATTGAAAACTGAAGACAATACTGACTTATATCTTCAAAGGTAAGGTGATTCTTTCAAGTTTGTTGCTTTTCTGAGACAAATGTAAGCCTGTCAAGTGTTTCACTGAATAAAGGCTGTAGCAAAACATTAACACAAACATTATCTGCTTTGTTCTTCTGAGATGGAGATTTTCACATTCAATGCACCACTTTGCTATCATGTGTTTGACTCTTACTGGTGTTCGCCAAAACTTTTATCTACAGTGGATTTTACACAGAAGCATCTTGCACATCTTTCCACACATCTAAAAGGACATCTCTTTTATACAGCAGAACGTGTGTCAGTGACAGGAAACAAAATTGTTGTGGCGTTGTCTTANTAATTTTTATTATAATTCTCAGTGTGTGAGTGTGTCATCTGGAACAATGAAGTTTATGTAATGGAAATATAAACTAGAAATTATGAGTTTCATTCTATTGACTCTAATAAAATGCTGTGCATAGAAGTGGTTCTTCATCATCATCAGTCAAATGATCAAAAAAACCTCATAATGAACCAGGGGTCATCTGTAGAAAGGATTAGTTATTTTTGAAACAAGTTAAGACTTGCTGTATCACAATTTGCAGCTACATTATTAATATAATAGCAAACTGAATTAGTGAAGGGGAAAATTGTGTACTGAGGTGAATACCTAACAATGAACTGAAAAGAAGAGAATTTTAATCTAAATGTGATACACATTCCATTTATGCCCTTGGCTAAATTAATTAATATCCCAGTTCATATTCTCTAGGTGAAGGTGCAGATAAACAAATGTAACCATCTCACAAATACATTGTTATGATTAAATAATGTCTGTAAATTGCCTGAAACACAGGTAGTACATTACTGGATATTTTTACTGCTAGGTCAGTTCTAATGAGAGTATCACTTCAAAAGATAACACAGCTGACTTGAGCAATCTTTAAATGAAAAATTACCATTTATCCCTCCATACTTTCACTGAGAGCCAGTGTCCTACTGGATTTCTGGAAAAAATAAGTTTTGCTTATCAGAGGAACCGTAGTTGCTGGATTTTTATCAAGTAAGTAACAATAAATAAATAAAAAATAAAACATATTGAATAAATCACATGTATTAATAGCAACAGACAAGGGAACACAGAGAATTTGGATAAACCCTAATGATCAAGTTCTTGTAAATGAAAAAACTTGTATCTGTAACTGTCTGTCTGACTAGACCAAAAATGTTTTTATTCATTAGGTGGGCAGCTGTTTTCTTTGCACTTTTCTGCTTTGCTGCTGTTGTCTAAAATAGTCTCTGCATCTTACTTTAGTTGCATAATGATGTCTTCTCAAATTTGCCCTTTCAATATCAAATAAGCTACTAACAATGAACATAAAGATCTTTGCTCTATCTTCAGTGGAGGTTCTCTTTCTACTTTTATTTAAATTATTATTTTATGAAGAGTTGTAACTATTTTACTAGATACATCTTAAGATGACTTTGTTGGGCAAGAAATATATCAAGGTCTCTGTCATGTCAACAGTTAGGAGTTACATACATTAAAAGGATGATCACAATTAGGAGTTGTATAGATCAAAATTCATTGAATATTTTTTCTTCAAATTATGACATAACAGTATTGCCATTTATTTGAGTATAGGAGAGCCTAAGTTCCCTTAAGGTACAAATTAGAAGGAAAGGATTAATTTCTTTTTAGTTTTTCTTTCAGAAACATGAATGATAAGCTAAGACAGATCTGGAAAGACTCACAAAGAGCTTTGCCTTAGCAATGGGTGAAGATAGTTTAATGAATGATCTTGACATGGCTTAATAATGAAGAGATGCTGCATAATAGTAAACATAGAGTAAACCTGTATGTTTTGAAAGGAGTGATTTTTATCTTTTGTTTTATAGAGTTTCTGTGCAAAGTGGATGTAAGATTAGCACTTTTTATTATAAAGATGTATTTTTTCCAAAAGCTCATCTGGTTTCACATGGTATGCAGTGTTGCATCTGGAAAATGCATAACTGGGCCAATGAGAATGTGAACATGAAAAATGTAAAGCTGGATTCTTCACAGTACTGTGTGCTGTAGATACTTGGTTGTATGTGAAGAAAGCAAGCTGATTAGCCTGATTAGTAAACAAGGTTCATTAACTCAAGATCGTTAAGACAATACTGAGGCTGCTTCGGCTACTAAGTGCGATCTTTCAGTTACTGTGTCTTTATAGAGTGTTTAAGAAATGCAGAGAAACTAACACATTGCCGTTGGGGGGAGTTAAGAGAATTCTATTGTCAGAGAAGGTTCATAGACTGATAAAACTGCTTTTGATTGAGACTTGTTGTCCTCCAGTTTTATTTTATTTAAAGATGAGATTAAAGTGGGAAAAGCACATAGAATGAGCAATGTGACCTGTGCTATACTAAGGCAATCATCAGTATGATGTATTTATGTCTGTATGAACTTTCCAAGATGGTTTTTTCTTCTAGGGAGTTACCCTGATCTACCCCAAATGCTTCTGCAGCCTACACAGTTCATTAAAATGACCCAAATTTGCAATTTTTAGTTTAAGTTTTCAAACTTACATATAGAGTTCCTTCATCCTTGAGAAGCACAATTGTTTTCTCTTGTTAAGAAATCAGAATTTTATATATTTAACAAATCTAAAATGAATACATTTAATTCATGAGCTAATTTTATGAAAATATTTTTAATGTTTTATTAATTACTTTCAAGTAGTCGATTTTAGTACTCAAACTGTTATTTTTATATGACAAATCTCCTTTCAGCAGCTTTAAAAATAATCCATCAAAATTCTCTCTAATACAGACATACTTCTTAGAAATTATTCCAGTAGTCCATCCTGCTGTTGATAAGATATTGTACTAAACAGGATGAAATGAGGTCATTTAATCATACAGATCATTAATTCACATAAATGTATCTCAGCATTTCTGGAAACCTGAAATAACTAGTCAAATTTTAAAAATAGCTAACTAGAAAAAATTCTTTCATTTTAAGCAATTTGGGTGGATGTTGGTTTTTTGGTTTTGGGGTTTTTTTTGCGCGGGGGGGGTGTTCTTGTTGGTTGGTTAGCTTGGGTTTTTTTCGCTTTGGTTTTGTTTTTCTGATTTCCCTGTACTATATTACTATATTCTAATTTTATTAACACAACATAGGAAGCCCGTGCATCAAAAGTTATACGTTACTTTAAGTAATGGACTCTTCTGGGTCTACTTTGTGGATTTTTGTGACAGAGCATGATCTTTATTTTTGCATCTCAAGATAAGAGGGAATAATATATAAATAGATCAAATAGAATCAGACAATGTCTTTAGATATTTTATGAAAAATTTTCTCTCTGGGTAAAAGACATGAGTGGCTTTCAGGTGAACATTGTAAACATCTTCTGAAAGTTTTTGACAGGAAAGTAATTGTATAATAATAAAGCTTGGGTGACCAGTTAGTGCTATATTCTGATGACCTTATACAGGACATTTTACAAGCATTATTTCTGAACTTTATGCAGGCCAGGCCAAGTGTAATACGTTTTAGTTTTTGATTTGTTCCTCACTATCCTACTCTAGGTTTAATTGGCAATAAATTAAATTCATTTTCTCCAAGTTGAGTTTATTTTTCCCATAATTCTCACTAGTAAGTGATCTCACTGTCTTTATCTCAGCCAATGAGATATTTCATCTAATTTTCTCTCCCCATCCTGCTGAGAAGACAGAGTAAGAAAGCAGCTAGCTGGATGGAGGTCTGGAAGCCATCCAAGGTGAACCCACCACACATCCACAAGCATCAGTGTTGTGAATCAGCAGATTTAAGAAAGAGAAAAGTAGAAATAGGAACCTTTGTTATTTTAGGCTCCTCTAGTGTGTCTTGCAACAAAGGATGAATTTTTAGCAAGAAAGTTATAAAATATTTAAATTCAGGCTATCCATTGATACAATTAACATGAGGAAATTTTTATAAGATTCTTGAAATATGGGGAAAGCACCATAAAAATAAGTCCTATAAGCAGGGTAGAAAGGCCCTAAACATACCTGCTCAGTACTGTGATAGAGCCAAGTGCTGCACCTATAGCTGCTATGTCTGGAAGATGGCACTGGAAAAGCAAGGTATCTCAAGGAGACTGAAACCTATGTTCCAACACAGCAAGGCATCTTATGTTGTGAAATAACACCATCT
>WEIT01008889.1:2185-24140 GCA_013389985.1 Dryoscopus gambensis
AAAACACCTGTACACTAATCCCACACAATAATTTATCCAAGAAGCATAATAAAAAGGGATACTATGATGAAACAACATAAATGCTTGAGCTATCAGTGCTTTACAGTGGATATCCAAACTAACATTTCACTTTTAGTGACAATACTGATAACGCCTTTTTTTAGTTTCTTCCCCCACAGCAAAGAGAAGGCTAAAATGTATAAGTTCAGTAGCACTTCAGCTTTTCATTATACTACTGTTAAAAAATAAAGTTCTGCTGTATCTAAGGAAAATCAGAGAATAAATAATACATCCTTAAGCCTCGGTTTTGTGGAAGTGAACCTCAAATTTTCAAACATACTTTTATATGTATTACTTTAAACATACTTACCATGGCCTGCATACTGCTTGGCACTGTCATTGAGAAGGCTAGGGGAGCTGCTGCTATTTGTCATCCTCTGCAAAAATACAAGATGAAAGTGTACATGTAAAATAAAGCTGTAACAGATTAGGTGAGGGCACTGGGGACGACCTTTAAAAAGTTTTAAGGACAAGTTTATGAAACTTGTGCTCATTCCCCATTTAGTAAATATGCTGAGCAAACAGACATGTAATTGACAAAAACATTTAGTAAAATAAAGTATTTTGCACAACAGAAATGCAAACCAAAATTTACTGTATATTAAAATTAAGCACTATCTTCATTAATTTCATCTAAATGAGGAGGGTCTACCAAACCTATGGTTCTCTTCCTGCATGCTGTGAAAACATTAGATAAGCCAATTATTTATCTCCTTAAAACAGTCTTTCACACTGTACTCCAGAAACAACTCCTCCCTTTGATACACTAGCATCATGACATGAAACTTCTCCAATGAAAAATACTTAAGTATTTGATAGATTCCTTTTAAAAACAAAATAACCTTTTGAGACCTTTCAGCAAAACATCAGATTCTTCCAAGTCAGCAGGACGTCTGAAACCCTTTTAACATTTCTCCTAGGCTCTCCTTGCTTCTCCTACATTCCTCTAGAGATACCAGCTAGCAATAAACTGGAGTAAAGTGAAGCAGTGCTGCTCTAAAAACTACTGCTTCTTTGATAGAGAAGTTTTTAAGTGTCTCTTCTACCTCCTGCTTATTATTTTATTTCACCAACCTCCCAACAGGAAGAAAAAGTGTGAGAAGAAAAGGAAGGCAAGGTCAGGAAGTATTCTTCATCACTGAGAGACAACCACTAATTTGTTAAAATACTCCCTGGCATGCTTTTGGCCCACATCAACTCAGAGTCTCCCAGCCAGTTTCCAGGCACTATTCAGCAGTGAAAAGGTTTGAGAACCCTTCAAATAGACAGTTTGCATGCAGACTCTGCTTTAGTGGGTGAGCACACACCAGCACAAACAGGCCACTTTGTGCCAGCTGGCCCTAAGCATCAAGGAAAGTTTCCAGGCATGTTTCATTTAGTAGTCTAGACACAGACTGACTCAAAACTGGTCACTGGAGTTGCTCTTTATGGTTATTTTTTTCCGTAGCTAGTCTCAATGCTGGTGGCAAAGGGCAGGAAGCTTACTATGGTATACTTCAATGCCATTTCATCTAATTGTTGACCACAAAGATCAGTATCCTGGAGTAATTTTGGTAAGGACAGAGGACAACCAATAGAAGCTGGAGCACTACCCAATTTGGTAGAACTGTAAACCTACTGCAATTCAAGTCTCCCAACACTTGCAGTTTTCAGAGCACCACAAACTTCACCAGAAGCTGCAGCTTTTAAAACTTGTATCTAAAAGAATAGATGGTGTAAAGCAGCTTTTATGTGGAATGCTTACACATGTAAATAGCATGTAAACCTTCAGCTTTTTCAAGACTTCAAGCAAGCTGTTTGCTACATGCTCTTTCCTTATTTTGATGTCACCTGTCCCATGCTCCTAAATATACTGAACTGACAATTAAGTATCACTGCTTAAGTGATAAACACGTAATTCTATACAAAAAAGGCATGCATCTAGTGAAACAAAGTTGACTTATTTTTACAAAACAAGGTACCACTTTGAGAGACCTACACTAAATTGACAATCTTTGCCCAAATTCAAGGAAGCTCATCCTACTGCTCATAATCATCAAAATAAGAATAAAAATACATCAAAATTATTGCTGGATTATAGTAGCTCAAGTAATCATATGCCATATTCCCTTTCTAAGCAATGGAAAGAAGATGAAAAGTTTTTCACAAATATTTAAAAAGCATCCCTGTTATGCATCTTTTTTTGGCATTTGATACATCCACACTGACCCTCATAAAACAAAGGGGTTTAAGAAGAAATTTCCTAAAAGCAACTTTTCAGATTTGCACAACATTTGCCCAGGTGTAGATAAAAATAGTATTAACATCTAGTTATAATACCAGATTTAATAATTTTAAGGTGAAAGGTAACAATATGTTGAAAAAGGAATAAATATGATATTGAGAACTGCATTGGTATCAAAGCTGGTTAAGCACGTAGGTTAAACTTGGAACCAAGTACTTTTATTCCGTCAATATTCTCCATCCTCAGGTACAGGAGTTAAACATTCAACCAACAGACTTTCAGTGTGAACAGGAACCTGAGACGATGAAAACCAGTGCAGACATGATCACTGAGAACATGCAGTGTGCACAAGGCAGACTGCGACAGAGCATATTGTTCTGGATTCTGAAAGCACAGTGTAACCCAAATCTGTGAACATTAACTGTGCTTTTAAAGGGCGAGTTCTCATTCAAGGTGCAAACGTTATCTTACACACACTAGGATTCTGAAAAACCAAAGCTTGGGCAGCTCTTGCCTTAGCAAGCTGCTTGTAACCTGGACCTTGAATAGCTAGAAACGTCCACCACATTCATGAATTTTTCGTTTCTCTCACTTTTATTACACATGCACAAGCTTTTTACCTTAACATTATTCACAGAAGACCAGCATATAATCAGTAAAGGCTTTTTAAACTGTTTTAATATTAAGATTTCTATCACATCCAAATGCATTTAATCTTAATGAAGGTTACTCCTGTATCTGATTTTTATCAAAAAAGATTTCGAAAGAAAAAAAAAAAAAAGAACATACGAGTGCTGTTTGTTATTTGTGTTTTCCAGAAGGCAGTTTTATTTTAAATAACATTTCTTAACCTGTTCTAATGATGTTGAACTATTTTTCATACAAACTCAATTTCAAGAAGATTGTAAGCACCTCAAGCCCAAGGGATAAAAGCTCCAGAAAGGTAAAAACAATCATTCACAGGGGAAGAAAATTAAATATTAAGCCTGATAGGGAAGGTAAGCACACACATATGAGAGCTTCAGACTGTTTTAGTACATCAGGGCTTTTATCATATAGAAGTTAATGTAGAAAGACAACTTTGTGACACTCGAGTGACACACTCAGTTCCACAAACTTCTTTTCTCTGCCTGCCTATGGCTATGATTTACTGAGGTTCTTTAAACACTACGCGTACATCCTGCCCCTCTCCCTTCAAAGAAATTAAAAAGTTGTTTGTGTTTTAGCTTCCTCATGGGAGGGATGCTCCAGTACCTTCACCATCTTTGTGACCCTTCACTGGACTCTCCTCAGTATATCCATGTCAAGTGTTACAATAAACATTCCCACCTTCTAAGGGTACACATGACCCTGCCTACACCCTTCAATATTCAGCAACAAACCCCAGAATTATAGCTCCACTTAAGGCAAGTTTGCTTTACTTTCATCTCCCTCCACTAAAGTGTGTATTACAAAATTCTCATCAAGATGAAGCACAAATAAAACTTTGGCAGACAATTAGATCTAATTTTACATAGCTTATAAGACTTAACTTGAAGTGAGTGTTTTTTCTCTGCCACTTCTTTTCTCCAAAATATATAAGAGATGATACTTATTCCTTTTGTCTCCATATTCCGTGTCCTAACCCTGAGAAAGTAAGGATTTTCTGCATGGTCATTCCACAGTGCTAAGCATGCCATCCCAAGTATTTTGCAGTCTGTCACAAGCTCATCTCTGCATCTTACTACTGTTTCATTGGAACTATATTTCAGAATATTTCTTCATAATTTTTAGAAAAATGTTGATTGGAGTACAAAAAGTCATTCTGCAAAAGACTGATTTGTTTGGCTGTGACATTGTTTAGTTGTCAGATTCTGTGACCTACAAAGGCCGATATCTTTAGCTTTTCTTTTTAAACAATTCAAAACCTGTCTTTGACAGCTAACACGTGTGGCACCATCTACAGCACAACCCACTCAAATGC
Source organism: Dryoscopus gambensis (assembly GCA_013389985.1). NCBI lineage: Eukaryota > Metazoa > Chordata > Aves > Passeriformes > Malaconotidae > Dryoscopus > Dryoscopus gambensis. The sequence continues at coordinate 6,433 of WEIT01008889.1, forward strand.
TGAAACTAAAGCAACTAGATTTCTTCAGAAAGCATTATGAAAACAACTGCATAATTTTATATTTAAAATAGCATGTCTGTAGTACCACTCAGCTCTTAACTGTTAAAAACTGAAGACATTTACAAGCTTCTGTGCTATACGGAGAGTTTTATTACTCAACTGTTGGCAAGGCAGCAATGGCAACAAAGGTCTTCGTGTTTATTCGGCTGCAAGGCTTTGAAGTGAGCATGGTTGCTACTTCTCAGGCTATTCAAGAATGCTTAGTACACCAACATTTGCATGGCGAAAGCAAGCAAAACCAATTCTTCTCCATTGCTTAGCCTTGCCAAGTTTAATGCTGAATACTGTCACCCCCTTATTATTTTGATTAGGGTGATTTACTGAGAACTTTAGATTCTTCCTTTCCATGTAACCTGCAGTCCAATGGAATCCGTGTAGTCATTAATCTCATCCCATCAAAATAAAGAAAACCAGATTTCTGTGACGCAACATGGATGAAGGCACCTTCTACTGTTTCATGCTCTTACAACCAAGTTGCTCAATTCTAATACAATGTTAAAGGTTTTAACATCAAGATACTTCTCTGCCTCATCCTGCTATAATGACCCTCTTAACAGCTCAACATATTATTAAAGCTTCTTTCCGCACACCTGCATCTTTGGTCAAGCCACAAGTTAGTCAAAGGGCAGCACTAATGCCAGAGGAACAGTGACACCAGCCAACCAAGTGGCACACACAGAGCAACTGAGCAAACAGCCAAGCATTAGAGGCATCCCAGCCAGCCAGCTCCTGCCTCTTCACTGCTGGGAAAGCCAAAAGCAGTGAGCTGCTTTTTGAACCACACCTCTGACTGTCTTTTGGCAGCTGCTGCTATGCCAAAAAGAAAAAGAACAGCTTTGAGGACAGCATGCAGCCTGTGGGCCATGTGTTGCGCAGGCCTGCTCTGCAGTCAGTCAGTATCACTTAGAGAAGGGGAAAACAAAAAAAGTGCTTTGATAAGATAGAAGACAATACTGTTAATATAGTATATGAAAGCATATGCAGATTCAGGGAAGAAGAGACACATGAAACAAAACAGCATTATGGAAAAACACAAACCAGTGAGGACAGAAGACTATTAACAGGAAACTAAGTTAGTAACAACAGAAGATGACAATGGGAGGCAGTGAAAGGTTGGCTAACAGCAAAGACCTCTGAAGTAGGAGGAGTGGAAGGATGAGGCAAAGAGATATTTTCCAGAAAGGAAGAAAAAGGAAGAATCAGAGCCATGGCCACTTCAAAAATCCTGCCTCTTCTTAACTGTACCGAGTATTTTTACTCTGTTTTCCCAACTGCAAAGTTAGTATTGCCATCATTTGCATCTTAACCACTAATCTAAGACCAAAGATATGTTTGAGATCTCGTAAAATATTCTTCCACAGATAAAAATGAAATCTGAAAGTCAGAAATAGCCATTCTACAGAAATGTTGACAACTATTCATCGACATTATTTATGGTCAAAGCAGCACATCCATTCCCAGTTATCATCATGATATAATCCACTTTCCTCCCTTTTGCTGCTTACTTAATGCAGAGTCTTAGAGATCAGGCACCACGCACAAAAATGTGGCAGTGCAAACTTTCGATATAGCTTTGCCTGATGCAGTTTGGCTCCATGATATATGCATTATGATAACCCCAACATATACAACCACATGCTCTTTTCAACAAACCTCTGTTTCATGTCCTGCACATGACAAACACATTCTGGAGATTACATAGGGATAGTCAAGACAACTCATCAACCGAATAACTGATGATTATGTTGAGAGGTATCTAGTGAATAAAACAAGGATAGCAGAAAGACTACTTCATGGTAACAGAAATGAGCAATACCCAGAAGAGACTGTCTTTATTACTATCTTTGCTAGAGTGAGGCCAGCGAAGCAATTTGAACCAAGTATTTTACTGGTGGTCATTAACTCCATTCCTCACCTTCCAACTGTAAAGACTAGTTTCAAAAACTCAAGTCTCTTGTTTGCCAGCACTGTTGGGGCATTGTTTGTTTTATTGCCACTCTTCTCCATCCCATGCATCTATAAAATGTAGACTATTTCTTGTTCCATAAGGAAAGCATTACACAAAGTTTGATGGAATAATTGTAGCGGCACCTAAAAGTGCACTGCCAACTAAGAGTCTTCACAAGGATGCAAACAGCATGCAGGAATAAAGCACAGAATCATATGACGAACATTTAATCAAATATCAAACAGATGCTCAATACACATGGATGTGCCACACATCTTGCGTTCTGAGTAAGTCCCACTTACCATTTTCCCACTGAAAAAAACCAACACAACATTATGAGAAATAAAACTCTATGTATAACCTCAAGTCTGCACTGGCATCCTAAACTTACCATTTCCTAACATCTTGCTGCATCTTACTACTGTTTTTCTACCAGTGTGTTTATTCGCATGTTCTGCAATTTCCCAGTTTTAAAAAACAGGATGAAGAGCTCGCCTCATACTGCATCACTGATGCATCTATTTGTGAACTACACAGATTCACCAGAGAGGACAAAGTAACTCAGATGGAACTGGCGCTTCCATCTACAAAAGTAAAACTGAGAGTTAATGAAATAATTTATAGAAGACATCTGATGTTTCATTGACGGCAGGACACTACATTTTCAGTACCTTTAGATCGATTCAAGAACCTGGAGAGAAACAGGAACATGGATTTGTTCTCTCCACCTTACTTTGTCCCACCTTTACATTATGAAAACTTGTTTGCAGTTTCTGTGTATTGCACTTATACCATTCCAGTCCCCATTCTGTGAGTGTCCCACCAAGGTCTCCTCTCTGCTTCAGTCCCTTTGCTCAATCTTTCCTGGTTTCTTGTTTACTTATCTTCAGCTCAGCTTCTCTAAGCCCACAGCATAAGTCTCTTTTCCCTTACCAACCCCTCTGCTGCAATTAATAGAGATACAGCTCTCTTTCATTAAATATAGATCCACTTTCATGCTGCTTCAGTCTGAAGTGGAAGAAAAGAAAAGAGGGAAATGAAGCTGATCAGCATTCCTGCTCAGAGGTCAGGCAAGGCCTAGATTATGCCAGAGCTGCAACTGCAAAAACATACTCAAGCTGGAACCTGCCAGTGCAGATTATATCCCTGGGAAATTATCTAACATCTAGGAAGTCTCCAGTGGGTTTACATTAACCAGTTCTGCTAAGGTTTAATCAAGTGACAAAATCTGTGCAAATTTTCAGAGAAAGCAAGCAAGAGGTATATCCTTGACACAATAACCAGTCTATCATATTTAAAGACTCTGTTCCAAACCATAAAGAACTAGTATCATTTAAAGTCAAACCTACTAAAATTTCTTCCTTGTCTTTTTCTCCAAAGGGCTGAATGACACAGAAAATCTCATTCCAAGTCGCTAAACTTTGTCAGTATGGACTTAACCTAGAAGCTGACATACAATCAAAACAGACAGCATTACCAGCTTTACCTATGCAAATAAGAACTTAAATTATAGGATTCAAAGGAAGAAAATCAATATAGGAATGCTTTTCAAACTGTAGTTTGATGCCTGTAAGCACATTCTCAATGCTAATAAAACCCTTCTTCAGAAGTAATTTTCCTTATCCCCCAATGGGCAAGAGGCACATTGATTTCTCCTCAAAGAGAAACAACAGTGCCTTGACTGTAATCTCAGGCATTAGTAAAGTGTTTAAAAATCCTATGAGCATTCATGTTAGATGCATGCCTTATTGTCTGTCCTTCTAGAAGAAGGTGTCATAATTAAAAATTGGTGTTTAGAAAGACACCAGTGTTCCTGTAGAATACAGTTTAAGGATACAAAACATAACTTTGTGTTAAAATTGTAGGATCTCGGTGATACAAAAATTTGTAAACTGCCAGCTTCAATAGTACACTTTGGGATAAGAGGTTAAATTTTTTCTTTTTCAGTCATGCATAACTGTCAGTAAAACATTTCCATACTTCTGCAATTCTCTTGAATAAGAAAATCCAGCCTTCTTGAAAACATGCAGAGAAAAAAAACAAACAACCAAACAAAAGAAAAGAAAAAAAGGAACACACCTAATTAATTCCCACCTTTTGCTGAGTTATTTTTCAATCCATAATACAGCCACAATTGAGATCAAAGTAACCTCATAAGGAGAGTTTCCTCGATATAAAAGAAGAGAGGTGTTGTCAGGACTCAGTGTGAACCGTTTGACTTGTGCTCTCTCTCATTTACCAGAAGTTGCTTTGTTTAGTACAGGACAGACCATCTTCTTTCAGGGACAGACTGTGCTTCTTTTAAAATGCATAACACTTTGAGGGAGTTATTATAGTACTTCATGTGTTAATTCGGTAGATACTCATTTAGGTTTTAAATACAACAGACTTTCGTGCAAATTTTGCATACTACTACCTACACAATAAATTCCACCTCATGAGAGTTCCTATGCCAACCTCTACAGAACACTATAAATACAGGGAAACATTTCAGAAGATTTAAATAGGAATTCAACATACCACCACCAGAGTCTGAGTTTACAAATTCTCAAATTTTTGCCTAGTAATTTCACGTCTGACAGTTCATATTTTGCTTCAGTGACTTTTGATCTTTAAGAATTTTCAAAATTTAATTTTTATATATTTAACAAAAGGCTATCAAAAGCTATGAGCCTAAAAAGAAATCTAGAATTCACATTCAGAAAAGAAACCTAACACAGAGTTAATGTATGCAGCAAAGCTCAGCACAACAGCTCAGGTAAGTGCTAATAAAAACAGATTAATTTTAAAGCAATAATACTGTTTCATTTCCATTTGCAAGATTAAAGTGAGCATATACTCTGTAGATCATACTAGATGACACATTCCAGAAGGCTCCATTTGTCCTGCCTCTTGAGAAGTTTTCCCTTTTTTGGTGTAACACCAGCCGGAACTAATGAAACATTATACAAATCACTGCTATTACCTGCATCATGGGATACTTCGTTTCAGCAGGACTTCCAAATCCATTAACGCCAATGAAGCTGGTGCTAAAGTATGAATCCGTCAGACTAGCATCAGCTAACCCACTGCCATCCATTCCAGGAACTAAAAGGAAAAGAAAAAAAAAAGAAAAATGCTTCAGAAAGTTTCCTTTACCCTGGGTTTATTCACTAGTATCTATTACATATATTTTTTTGGCAGGGGAATAGAACAGGAAACGGTTGGTACTACTGTCTTCTCAGCAAAAAAACCCCAAAAACATATTAGTGCATAACATGAAAAAGGAAGTTTGTGAAAGAAGTTGCCAAATGAGAGCATTTGTAGCATGAGTTACAGCACAAATGCAGAAAGAAGCAATGAGGAGTCTGAACTTTAGAAACAAGAATAACAAGGACAGTAATGATATCAAAAAGAAAATAAATCAATTTAAAAACCTAGAAGGCAAGCTTATTTTATGAAAACCCATATTCTTGCATGCCTTTCTTGGAAAATATGAGTTAAGCAGAGTTTTGAACTGGATGCACGGGTTCTTTTAAAGGGTAAATATACAGAAAATGCACACTTAAAAATATCTCAAACCCTTTCACAGAAAGCACAAACACTTTATATGCTTTCTTAAGAGCTTAACACAATTTTCATCATCTCATTCTTCATAAAGTGGCAACAATTTCCTGAAATGTAGCCAAAAAAAATCCTTTAGATTGAAAGCAAATGTGAAGAATGCAAGAAGAAATTCATCCCACCTAGAAACAAGGGCCTCAACATACAAGACTTTAACCACAAATAAATTAATTCAATACAAAAAAACTACAAATAACAACAAGAAGCTGTCATAATTAACACAAAACTCTCAGGCAGGTATTAGTTTGGCAGGAAAAAAAAAACATTTACAATGGTATGCAAGCTGCAGTTCAAATTAACCTTCTGTAAAAGCACCCACAGTAAATTATAAAGACACTAATCAGTATGGCCAGGCCACTGCAAGCCAACAGGCATGAGTAATGGGTAGCTTCAAGGTAGGAAGGCACACATCCAACTCAGAGGAACATCCTGTACCAAACTATCCAACTTGAACTTCTGGGAGGACTCGCAGCCAGGTGGTGACACCCAGAAACAACTTCCTGATCCTAATCCTCAAAGGAAATAAAATGCAACTTAGTGGCACAGCTAAGGGAATGCATATTATAAACCTTCAATTTTCATCAGAACAGGAATTTTCCCTCCAAAACAGACTACATAACCTGGTGAGCCATTTCCACGTGTTAGGCACAGGAAACAGCAAAAGAAGTACAGTCATACGTAACCACAGGAAGGGCTGGAAGAGGAGGATGACAAGTAGCACGCACACCACAGACAGAAACACTGCCCAGCTGCACTCCCCCGAGACTGAAGCTGCATCAATCAGCCCACTGGGGGTAACCCCAACACCAGCTCAAATGGAGAGCTGTATGTGAGACACCAAATAAATGGAATATCTCAGTGGCAATAAACAGTTTTGCACGGGAAAAAGATTCTTGAAGTTTTGCTGCCAAATCTAGAACATTGTTTGTATATTCTGTAGGTTTGAAGGAAAAAACTAAGAAACTTCAAAGATGTTAATTATTAATGCATTGCTACTTCTTTTTACAAAAGTTTTAAAAGTTAGCTAAGAGAATAGGAAAATAAAACTCCCTCCATTATCCATGCCCTAGATCCTCCTTCATAATTTTAAACAAGTAGCCACATAGAAACTTCAGAAGTCCTATTGCAACAGCCCTAAAAAAGACAAAACTTTTTAGATTTGTCTTTTAAATGACTGCTCCTCTTCTGCCTTTATTTGGGAAAGCCACATTCAGAAGTCCAGAAAAAGTATTCAACTACTGTACTATGTAATGTCTGCAGTAATGCCAATTACTGTCTCATCCTTCCTGCTACAGTCAGTCCCTAATTTATACTGTGAAGGTTAACATCTTACACATGATTTTCTGGCATCAAGAAATTACTAGACTCATTCACACAAGAAAACAAAAAGATCCATGTCTAATTGCAAGCAGTTTCAGTCCAGTTTGTCCATAAATTATTCAAAGTTTTCACTGTGTTTTTTATTTATTCTAAAAATACATTTCCAATATAACTTTCTCTGCCTACATTTCAGCCGTTATCAAAAACTCCTGCAGTTTTTACACTACACCTTGACTGACCAGGAAAAACTGTATCATTTCCAGGAACAACTGTCATTTCAAGGTACACTATAAAATTTCAGCAGTGTATCTGCTACTTCATCTTATACTTTTGCCAGAAATCATAGAGCCTATCCAATTTTTAACAAATTAGCAAGATGCTCCCTTAGATGACACCATCAGCTTTCCAAATCCTTCAGGCTCTGTTGAAGAATTAAGATTATTCTTCCTGCTTCTCCCACTGCTCCTCACTATGCCAGAGTCATCATGAGAATCCATGTACCTTCATTTCTCCCTTGAATAAATACAGTTAATGCACAAAATCCTTAAAACTGGGAAGAAGCAAATGAAAACCTGCAAGTTTTGCCACACTGAGCAAGCCCAGAGCTGACCTGCAGTAACTCCAGACAGCTGGTACAGCTCAGTCACCAAACAAAGCACTGGAACCTGTGATAGTTACCTTGCTGGAGCACAGATACAGCACCAGGTGCTCTGCTCCGGCTCTGGCTGAAACACGCTCAGTGACAGGCAGGTCAGGCTGCAAGCAGGAGCAGGCTTTGGGCAGCAACCCCAGAGCTGAGCAAGGCTGAGGATGCTGCTGGGATCTTTGACACTCCAGGCTTTCTACTGCTGGTATTTGCTGTGCAGCCTATCCAAGACACTTAAAGCTGCTCAAAGCTACAGTTCCAGCTGTTGGCACAGTGATATCTAACTGGGCACTCCAAACAGCAGAAGCTACTCCAGAACATTTTCTTTTATCTAGCTGCAGGAAGACCATCTCTGTACTGAAGTGCTATGGTTTGGCCACACCAATCAGCCTCCTTGTGCCATTCCAACAAATTGCTGTACTCCAGTGCTGACCCACCTTCGCGCGCTCAATTCCACCAGTACCATGGCAATTTCAAAATGGCTTTCAACTCCTAGGATTTCTATTGTCCTCTTCCAAACGGTCTAGAAACATACCACTAGCAGAGGGACCCAGAGCACAAGATAGCATATTCTGCAGGAACAATCAAAAGAAAACCATCAGAAGTACACTTATGGGAGCAAAGGACAGCCTTCTTGGCAGTAGCTCAGGTTTAGAACAGAATGCTCTAGAAGTGGCAAGTATAACTATTGCCTTCAAAAGAAAATTCAATACCAGCCTCCTTAAACTGACTTCCCTGTAGCAATTAGCAAGAAAATTAAACCTGCAGAAAAGATGAAAAAAGCAATTATTGCATTGCTTGTAGAGTGAAAAAAAAAGAAGTGTTCAATATATATTCCATTTGTGTCCAAAGGGACGTTCAGCTTCTACACTGATGATAGCCCAGCAAATACCTAAACAGCCAAAGCATTTTTACTGTATTTGGCACCTGACCCTCTCTATGAGAAGTAGATGACTTTCTCCTCCTTCTGCCAAACATTTAGCAAATCAGAAATTTTCACTTGCTTCTTGAAGACCACAGTAGTTTAGAGAATGTAAAAAGAAAAATTATTCATCATCAGCAACCCATAAAATGTCTGCAGAAGTGGGTGCACTTTACCACACAAGCACTGTGGTATTAAAAAAGTAGAAATCTAAGCTGGAAAAAGAATATCTTAGTCCTCACAAAGTTTTTATTCTCACGTGTTTACTAATTCACATCAGTCCCTGCATTTGATTTATCCATCCATATCTTTCCTATAGAACAACTGCAGGCAAACACTTTAAAACATTCCCATACACCATGCTATTAAAATAGCATGGAACAAACTTGTTCTGATGTCTGTCTTTTCTCTTTTAAGGCATTGATTATAACTTCAGGTAAGTTAGGCAATCATAGGAAATCCTGAATTAGCTATTTTTTGTTAAAGGAATAAGCCTTTCTTTTGTGCAGCACTATCCATGCATTGAAGTTGTATATATTTCAACAGGTTCTTCTTGGAGAGAAGTAACAACTTCCTTGTAAAAAGAGAAAGGCTGACCAGGCAGGTCTGGGAGAAGACGGATGTGCAAGGGAACAACAAAGAATCCAGTGGGGAAAAAAATGCTAACACGTTACGTAAGCACCTACGTGAAACCAGAACAAATTTCTAAATTCCATCAATATTCAGAACAGAAGTTGCATCCTGGCAATTCTGGAAAGAAATTAAATAGAACATCTTGAGAAATTAAGATGAAGTTTTGTACTTTTTATACACATATCATCTAATACATTTCTTGCTTGGTGAGTAACACTGCAGATTAATGTGACAACTGCAATTAAAAATAAATATCTTCTTATATAATTCCTCTCCCTCAGAATTTAGCAGAAAGTAGGCTTCCCGCCAGATGCAGGCATCAAGGAGGGAAAAAGAAAGAAAAGATAGTTACTTTTGTCTGAGTCATTACATTTTTCAGAAACAAAGTATCTCATCGCAGCTTAAGTGCTGGAGTAGTACTGTGATAAACTCAACACATATGCTTCAACTGAACACGTCAGTTTCAGTGAATTTTAGTTTAATACTTGTCTAACACTGGCACTATCTGAACACTAATACTATCTGAAAAGATTTTCTGATATTTTCATTCTATGATTTCACTAACCAATAAACAAATATTGTATTATCCTAGGCTACTACTTTTATGAACCCTAATTATCAGCACTGATAATCTGTTCTTAATATAAATAAGGATCCTTTCCTTATTTAACGTGATATATTGCTCCCAACATGAATGGGCTAAAGCAAGGCCACAACAGACTTAACTGACACTTTTCAATACAATATTTTAAAGCTTTCTGGCAAGGTAATATAGCATGGATTTAAATAATTCATTTTGCTATTACTACTTTTTTTTAAATGCACAATTATTTTTATGCTGGTTAAAAAGTTTATACATAATCTTGATTTAAACTCTCAGCACTGCAACAGTGCACTTTGCACATGCTGGTAAACTGAATCATAGGTTCATTGTATACATGTGCATCCTAAGGACAAGGTGCTATCTCAGCTAGATAGAAAGCAGTAAAAACTACAGTGCCATATATCCAGAGGAATTTACAGAGATAGCCATCCTAATATTGAGACAAAAAAAATTAAAACATTTATACAAAGCTTATCTAAGACAAGTCATTTAAGATTTGTGTCCTTTTAGGCACCTAGAAGCACCGAGGTGTCAGAGGAGCTTATGCTTGTCTTCCTTTTTGTACTGACATGTACATTTCCGTGCACCAGGAAATCCTGTGCTGGTGGTGCTAACCTCACTTGTACAGCTCAGAGTTATTTTCTCTACAGTGCCACTACTTGGAACCTGTTAGGGAAATTGGATTCTCTGCTGGTTTTATGCCTCTCTCATTAAATGCAATGTTTTTGAAAAACAGACTAGGAATCTCTACAGACAAAGAAAATGCACGACACTCCCAGGCACGAGAGGCAAAAATAAAAGCACACGCCTGGGTTAGGATGCTGTTACCAAGCACAGTTGGAGGGCAGACAGCACAAATGAACCAAGTTGGCTGAAAGGCAGACAAGAAGCAAAACAGTTTGGGAAATGCCGCTTTATTTACAAACACTCCCACTACACGAGGAGATATTCACGGGCAAGCAAAGGAAAACAGCTGTCTTTACCATAAGATTAACTGGCTAGGCTGTCTTTCTTTTATATACCTCACATATCATAGAAGCATCTGATGAAGACTGAAAAACAGCATAGGTGCAATCCTTCTGCTCTATCAAAGTTTTTTTGCAGAGTCTAGAGCAGCTGGACTCCTCATCATGGACCAAGTCCAAAAGCACAGTGATAATACAAATTAAAGTTGATACTCTCTCCAAAGACTAAGTCAGAACTATTCTGTTATCAGAAACAGCATTTAAAGTAATACAATTACTTAATATCATAGCTTTCAGAGCTGTCCCTCTCCCACGTCTTTTACAACTCCTAAAACATTGCACTGAACTATTCAATAAACTGCATCAATTTTCCAAACGTTTAAGCTTTTGTTTTAATAGCCTCCAACTAAAACTCAACATTTTATAAAAATAATTGCATGAAGCATGTGCAGATAACCTGGAGAGAACATTAGGATATTTTTCACAGCAGCTGGGGAGAATGCATAAAAGAAAGGAAAGGTCTTCCTGCCATTGGCCTCAGTATTAGACCAACTGAAGTTGAGAGACTCTATCCATAAACTACAGGAATCACACATTGTATGACCAACTTGACAACAATTTGTATAATGTGGGTCTCTACTCTCCCTTCTGTATATCTGTGCTTTGTTTCTAAATCTCTTTTCTCAAATTTAAAAAAGGTCAGGAGTAAAAGGCTGTTAAAATGCAAATTTAAAAATACAAGTAAGTTCTAAGCACAAAATATCTTTGAAGATCAAACAAGGCAACCACATAATCAGAACTTTTTTAACTACTGAAAGACTCACAAAGCCTACACACACACAAAGAGTGTGATCAATTTCAACTCATGTCCTGTACTCATGTCCATACACAGTGATTCACCACACCATTTTTCTGATGGCGTAAAGCATTACATCTTTACTAGAAAGCAACAAATCAGGGAAACATCAGCCACATCAGCTTACTATCTAAATCCCCCCACTGACCCCTTTTCATCAGCTGCCTCACAACCAAGATTATTTTTTTCGCTTTGGAGGTTCTACAGAAATGCTTGTGTCTCTCACTCCACCCTCACTCACCATTTGTCCACTTTTCCTGCAGCAGTCTAAGTTTGCTTCTAGCTGGTTCCTTACACATGGAAACCTTTCCGAGCTAGTCCTCAGAGTCACTATTCTCTGGACATTATAATCATTCCTGAAGGCCCACTCCTACAGTGACACCTAAAACAATCAGTTTCTAACACCTGCTAGATAGAAATTAAAAAGGAGTGTTCTGAATCTTGAAAAACAAGCTTCCAGTTATTAAGATATAGCATACAGTTTGCTCATATAGCATAAGTATCCCCACACTCACTCCTTTTCATGTCTGCCTTTGAAGCAGGTAAACAATGACAAGAGTAATAGTGCTACAGTACTCTTCAGTACCCAGCACAGCATGGGTTCTACCAGAAACAAGTGATTACCAATACTCCTCCGCTATCCATAGTTCTTGTGAATTTTTTGGACTTCAAATGATTTCCTAAACACTAAGAAAAACCCACAAGGTATATAAACAGATAAAATCATAGTCAATTATTAGTGTAGTTTTTTTTACGTTTCACTGCCCTCAAAATCCCAAATAACCTTGAAGATTGAGACATTTTTCCTTCTTTCTTTTTCCTTAGCTCCCCCGAACCATTTTCCTCCTATGGGCCATTCACTTAACAGGGGGACTCAATGATCCTTGCGGATCCCTTCCAACATAGAATATTCTGTGATGCTGTTATTTCCATGTGAAACACACAAAAGCAAAAAGAAAATCCATGTCTAATTGCCTGATTTCTGGAGCTGACATAGGAGACAAAAAGTGATTAAGTGAACTCAGTAACCTTCATTTCCTCTCATGCATCTCTAACTGGTTATTGGTTTTACTCTTCAGTTCTCAATTGTATCTGTCTCCAAATGTCTCTTCAATGCTCAGAATTGTGTTCCCATTTCTTAAAAATATTCAGAGCAAAACAAGATGAAAATTGTATGATCTGTCAACTCCTGGAAATGGCATAATGAAAATTAAAGGGGGAGACACCTCTAAAAGAAAAAAAATAAACAAAACAACTGAGGTACACAACTAATACAGCATCACTCACAAAAAGTACAAACATGTTTGGAAAAAGAATTCTCAACCATACACCCTTACTATACTACCTATTTTCACCATAGAAGTGGAAAAGTAACAAACCCCAGGAAAAGTGAAGAGTATGTGACATACTGCAACTATACTTGTACTTAAAACTTTCATATAACTGTCTGTTTCTAAACACTTCAATCTGTAAATACTGAAGTGCTACCAAAGGTAAGAAAAATCCATATTTAGAATAACCCTAACCAGTTTAACTGCATTAAGGAGTGTAATCCAACAGATTACTTTTTAGTATCAGTTTTGCTGAATAGCTCTCTTTGCCTTTTTTCTATTTCAGCTGCCTCATTTTGTTTAAAAAGGAGTGTACTGGTAAAGAATCAAACACCTTTTTAAAAGCAGAAAATTCACAAATGTCTGTCTTTCCACTAGCGTTTTCACGGATTTCACAAAACCTAAAGTGTACTGCTCACTAAACCAACCGCGGAGCGATTGCACACGGAGTTGCTACAGCAGTGGCCACGACTGCCCTGACTAGACACAACAGGCAGGTGGTTGGCTGTGAAAACAGAAATAATGCTTTTATTAGGGCTGTGAAAACAAACATAATGCTTTTATTAGGGCAACCCGACACACCCCAAGTCTCTATGTCCCTTTCCACCTTCTCACAGGCTGGCAATGAAGTCTATTCACAGATGAGCTTTTCTCGGCAGCCACAGAAAAACCTCACCTTGCAGAAACACAGGCCTGCTTTCCAACTACAGATTTCCTGGGAGCGCTTTGCAAAAGGCTTTCTAGCTGAGAACCAGATGCAAACATGTCACAATGAGAGGGTGGGCTAGGCTCTGGCACTGGAAACTCCGGCAGCAGCAGCACTGCCACTGTGGCCAGCTCCTCACAGGCAGCTCTGCAGCTGCCACTGGGCCCAGAGCACACCTGGCACTCCTCAGCTCAGTGCCCCAGTGTTTTATAGGAGTCAGAAGCCAGAAGAAAGGGTGAGTACTATGTATTAGGAACTTCACAGCAAAAAGTGGGGCAGAAATCAGCAAGTTCTTTGAGCTGTACTTCAGCTTGTATCTACAAATATGCACTATGAGGTCTGCATGCAAAAGAATATTACACCTGTTCAACTACCTGAAAGCTAACAGATACAATGGCAGTTGTCCATGCAACTTTAACTTGTCTGACTTAGGTATAGGCCTGATACATTTTAATACCACATTTCCCTCTAGACCCTCCCTCAGGCAGCACTGAGAAGGGATGGCAGCCTAGGAACAAGCACGCAGCAAAGGAGGCTGCTGGTCTGCTGTTTACAGAAGTTGCAAAGTGCCACGGAGAACAGAGGGTAGATACAAGAAGAGAATTTCTTCATGCTACCGTGCCCTCTACCCATCCTTCCATAGGCTACTCCTTTAAATCCTACTAATAAATCACATCTTTTTCCCTAAATAGCAAGTACCAGTCATTTCCCCACCTCTGCTCCTTCTACAGCCTTCTATAGATTCAGTCACTGCCATTGCTGCTCACTGGGCTGATACATCTATTACAAAAGCACCATGTGCAGATTTTAGCAGCTACCAAAATTTGGAGAAAATGTGTTACTTCCCTTTCCCCCTTATTTTGTCACAGAAGTTCTATGTAAAAAGGATTAATTTTTTAAATTAAATTTTAAGATAGGCAATACCAACTATGTTCCCTATTCTGTATGCAGTCAGCTGGCCACATTACCCTTGGAAGATGAACCATGCAGAAGCCTGAGCACTCACAACTCTGGTGGAAGAAGAAGGAATGATGCTTTGAACACATGCTCCAAATGTCAAATAGTCTAGGGGCAGGGGGGCAGCAGCACTGCCTTCTGAGCGTGGCAGAGCTCACGGGGATGGTCAGTCTTGCTCCCCAGGAACACAAAAAGCCACACCATCAAGCCAAAGCCACATTAAGCCCACTACCTCATCTGACATTGGACAGCAGTAGATATGTGGACAAAAGCACAAGCATGAGGCAAGGATAAAGCAGGATTTCCCAGCAGGCTTTCAGCGATACGTATGTAGGGGAAGATGAGTCTGATCCAGAGATCGGGAGCTTTTGTATTTAATAACCTCAAGCAGAGTTTTATTCCAAGACTATCTGATCACTTCTGGAATTCTGTCAGATGTTAGCACTCAAAACATCTAGGGGCACAGAACAGCTTAATCACACATTACCTGAGAAACTCCTCCTTGTTAGCTCTGAGGATGCTCATTCCACTTCATACTCTAATATTGAAATATTTCTACACTGGAATATTTCTTGCATTTTCCCTGTTCACAGTCTCCTCACCACTCAACATTCCTACCACCCATGTTGTGAAAATAAGTTGGTATTTGGGGAGCCCTTGAGATTAACACAGAAGAACCTATAAGTAAATTAATAATCCTGTACTCAAAGTAGGATTAGAGCAACACGCATGTTAGAATGAGGCACTGACCCACTTTTAACAATAAATAGGACTACCCAGATAATTAGTCAATGAGCATTATCTGCTCTGTGCACTGAATGAGGCTGGTGTCCAGTGAGGAAGGAGCAAGAGAAGGTGGCATCCACAGTCACATTAAGACTACCAAATACTTCTGAATTAGAGAAGACAGTCAGTGAAACTGTACAGGCAAGTGATTTTTGGCAATTCCCAATCTCACGTCCTTAACCTCAGAACATTTTTAATATGACTTTGTGTCTTACTTCCTACATCCACAGAAATAAAACTTCCATTCCATCCACTTGGAAATCATATTGTTAACACCACAGGCTATCAGGAAGGTAAGGAATTTAGATATTAGCTTGTCAGTACCTATACATACCAACTTCAGATTCTGAAGAATTATTTTCTTAAATTTTTTCACAAATGCATGCCAAAGAAGTTTAGAAGTGAGACTAGGCCCATTCCCTGGCTCTTCAACTTAAATTTCCCTGTCCTTCGTTTCCAGGCTCTTTTTCCAGCTAGTGTCCTTCAAGATCTTCTACTAGTCAAAGCTTTTGCCCCCTACAACAATTGATGTGGCCTTCCCAGCAGGCAACCACTGACAACATCATAGTGGGCTCCTCCATTCTTGGTGCCCTCACTCCTCAACTGGGTACAACTGCAGCAAGCACATTCAATAGAAGCAAGTGTTCCAAATAATTTAACTGCTCAGCAGTATCAACTCCCAAGCACACACAAATTCTGAAGATTTTTGTCTTAGATTCAGGGCTTGGGCAATTTCTTTTCAACTGGGGCTTGGGCAATTTCTTTTTAACTGTTTGTTAGAGAGCATCCTTCATATAGGAGCTTTTACCTGTAAGCTAAATTATGTATCCTCTCCCCAAGTCTGAATCCCCTAACCATTTTCTTTCACACAGGGAAAAAGTCTGTTTCATACCAAACTCTGTCCAAAAGAAAAATTAACAAAGATTTATTTATGGCTGCTGAATCCCTCCAACATATTTCTATTTAATTAAAAAAAAAAAAAGAAAGAAAGGCAAGAGAGCCTTCAGCTTGAATAACTTAAGTTTAACAAAAATCTGGAAAACTTTTTAAAGAAAGACTTACACAGTAGTATATTAGACAGCTCCTCCTGAAAGGGGAGACATGACAGTATGTGTTAATGTAAGACACTGAGAAGCTACCAACTACAGAGATAATACGCAGCAGCACAAGCTCACCACACCTGGCAAAACAGCAATTGCAGGATCCCAAAAGATTTATCAAGCACTAGAAACCTACATACAGGATGTTCAGCATGGTTGCATCTTAATTTCAGAAAAAATATGGTTGCGAAAATTTAGTAGGTAAAGCATTTAATGTAAATAAATGCCTGGTTTGTAATCAAAAATCAGTAATGCAGCCAAGCTTAACATACTCATGAAAAGAGGCACGACTTTTCTGAAGGAGCATGTTTCCCTAGCCTGCCAAATGCTGCTTCACCTAAAAACAAATGGTTATTAAAATGAGTTTACTGCAAGCTCCATCTAACTATTGGCCTGCACATCAGGAGGATGCACAAGCGACCAGCAACAGCAGCACAGCTCCGCATAACATACAGGCTATCTGAACTCTCACCATTTGAAAAGGGGCTGCGCATGAGGGCTGAAAAGCCTCAGAAAAAAATTTTGAAGCAATTTCTGCTCACAGTAGTAAATAACAAAGATATCTATCACAGAATCATAGTAACATTAAGGTTGGAAGGGGGTCTGGGGATCATCTAGTTCAATCCCCCTGCCAAGGCAGGATCACCCTAGAGCAGGTTACACAGAAGCCGTCCAGGTGGGCTTTGAACGTTTCCAGACAGGGAGATTCCACAGCCTCCCTGGGCAGCCTGTTCCAGTGCTCTGCCACCCTCAACATAAAGAAATTCTTTCTCACGTTGAGGTGAATCGCTATTTATAATTTTGTTCTTGTAAATTTAACACTGTATTTTAGCTGGAACATTTAAAACTTCCAAGAGCCGACACTCAGTATACGCTGTTCGGAAGAGCCCATCCAAGGGTACCGCTCAGGAAAACGCTGCCTCCCTGCTCCCAGCCTGACTTCGGGCACGGAGTACCTGTGAACCTGCACCAAGCCTAGCGCTAGAGGGACGGATGGACAGCTGTCCGGGAGCCCCTCTAAAGCCACACAGGAGGAGCCCCTTCCCAGACACTCCTGCCCGCTCCTTCCCATCGGTACCGGCCGGGTCCCCTCTGGGCAGCCGGCCCAGTCTCGTCCGCCCGTCCGGGACGGCCGCAGCCGGGCGGGCTGCCCGGGGTCCCCCACCACCACCATGGCTGTTGTTACTTGTTTCCGGCAGCACCGCGGCGTGCTGATGATGAGCAACAACGCGCCGCCCGCCGCCCCCTCCCGGCAGCGCCCCCCCACCCCA
>WEIT01008889.1:24791-37783 GCA_013389985.1 Dryoscopus gambensis
ACCGCCTGCGCCAGGGGGGTGGCGGCGGCAGGTGACCCCCGGCACACGGCCTGGCCCCTGCCCCGGGGCCGCTCGGCTCTCGAGCGCGCTTCCAAGCTGGATCTCGAGTCTTCTCCCCCATCGCGGGGCCGAGGTCAAAGCACCGCCGGTCCCAGCAGGATTTCAACCGGTTTCCCTCCGCAGAAGTCTCGAACCTCTTTCCTGCCGAAAAAACATAGGGCAGGCTGCTGGCCGTGCCTCGCCTGCTGGCATAACGGGAACGCGGCCTGAGGGATTCTCTCTCTCCAGGTGACGAGACGTAGTTTTTACAAAAATGCTTTTTCCCGGAGCTTGGACAACTTTGTTACATGAATTTTGACTGACTCTCTTGTAATGCTACTCAAGATTTTAATTTTTTCGATTTTTACTCAGTCAGGTTGTTGGCATAGCTTGTGGTGCAGTCACTGAAATAGTGTGTGTGTATATGTAGTTGAAAAATACAAGTTAAAGTGCACTTGTCATTATTGTGGTAAGAAAAACATTTACTGTGGAATTAAGATTACTTGTTGTCTATCATAGCCTTCTCTCTTATTAAAAATTAAAAGAAAATCAGGGCCTGCCTAGAAGATGCTTTGACAGTTTGTGTGAAAAGAAATTTAAAAATAATGAGTGAGCTTGTCTCATTGGAACAAATCAAAGTCTTTCTTCCTCAGATGGAGTGTTCAAAGACCATGAGAAGTAAACATGCTGTAAGCTGGAATCTCAAGATCAAAAATTTTGGGCAGAAAACTAGAGAAAGGGCAAGACTACAACAGTGCAGGCTTCAGTTTTAGACTGTAAACCAAGAAGATGGTGAGGATATAATCTTTCTGTCATTCCCCAACAATTTTCAAGCTTTTATTTTCTTTCAAGAGCATGGCAAAGAGCTCACAGCTTCTATCCAAGCTTGAAAAGTAGGCCAAAAGGTGGAAAGACCCTGTTGGTTTCTCCATTAAAATATCAGTGTCGGAGCTCAGACAAACCACAGTAGATGCCACAAGCGAGAAAGACCTAAATGCCTCAACATTTCTGTTCCAGCTTGCGCTTTTTGAGATAACCAAAATGGGTATGCTTTAGTGCACGGATCAGTCCCAGCTGCTTAAGGTGAGGTGTCTGCAGTGCTGCTTGGTTGTGTATCACTCAGCCCCCTGGCATTAGTGTTATGCCTCTGAGGAGTGAAAACAAAGGCTTCCCTGCACTGTTGCAGCTACACACGGGTACCTGCAGGTGACACTTCCCTCAGCTGTTGCAGTGAGGAGAGAGTCTGGGAGTGTGTTGTTTTCTCTCTCTTTGTCCTGCTGATTAGTGCCCTGGGAAAATGCCGGCAGAAAGTGGAGGTCTCAGGTACATGGAGACTTTAGGGTGCATGGGTTCATAGACAGGAATGGGAGGTAGAAGGCGTTGAGTTGAGGTAATGCCAGATGTGAGGGGGAGGGAGGAACCCAATCTCATCCTCTGCTTAAGCCTGATTATCAATAGTCTATTTATCACCTCTTATTCCAGGAATGATGTCTCTTGGAAAACATCCCTTCTCTCCCCAGAGGTCCGACTGAGTAGAAAAGTTGTATGTACATGTGAGGCGGTTTGAAGGGGAGGCACAAATACTAGTAAGGGAGAAGAAAAATCTCAGCTTTCACCCAGAGTTTTCCCAAGATCTGTGGGTCTTTTGTCTGGAGCTTTAGTATTGTGGCTTAAATGGTATCAAATTATCTTAAAAGAGATTTGATGATACACATAGGGTAATGCCTTTTCTGGGTAAACTGGTTGAACATGAAGTTTATTCTTCCAAGCAAAGACTTGAGATGCAAAGCCACTCCCATCGCTGAAGTGTATTCTAACCTGTGTTTTCAACCTTGTGAATCTGCTTTTCCCACAGCTCTTTTGCTGATCTCTGCATATGTCTAATATTACATGTACATGGTGAGGTTAAAAACAAGGACACAAATGGGCTTGTGTATGCACAACCCACATTTATTCTATCTGTATGCTGTAGCTCAGGTTCAAAACATTCCCACTGGATGTGGGAAGAGCTGAGGTAGTGGACTGGGCAGTAGTGCATGATCCTGCCAGCCTGAGTGCCCAGCTAGCAGTGAGGTGTGCAGTACAGTGCCAAGAATGTTGGGGTTCTCCCCCACCGAAGTCAGCCTAAGTACTGTACCTGAGCCACTAAACAAACCAACCTGGAAGTGTCCCTCATCTTCTCTACATTGTCTTGGCCAGCAGAGCAGAACCAATAATGGGAGGAGGCTCAAGGTGGCATGAGCCTCTTTTTGTGAATCTGGCAAGCTCTCACCTCTCCTGTCTCTTCATTTCTATTAACTATACACGGGGACGTGACCTGACTGACCAGAAAGTGAGTGTCCATATGGGAGCCGGACATCTTCCCATTAATCATGTGTTTCCCTCCAGACTCTTATTCTCAGTCCCTGTTCCTGCTCTTCAGCCAGAGTGCTGAGGAGGCCTGCAGACCATTCCCTGTCTGCTTCAGCTTGCTCCCCTGCTTCATGCAGTGCACGGAGATGTACTATGCATTCCTGCAGAGGAGTGATTGATGATGTTATTTTTTTCACAAAACTAGGTCCCCTGATCATTGCAGCTGGCACCTCTGTGGAGAATGTTGCTGTACTTTGCATGAAATTCAGGAAGCAAGAGGAAGGAGAAACAGATAGATACCCCTGGGTCCTGTCCCACTTTGTAGTTAAGTGATAACGGTGGTGTGCTTTTCAACCCAGAAATGGGGAAATACTGCTGTATGCACGCATGCAGCCATGGCCAAGTGACAGTGTTTTTATGAGCTGTGCCAGAAAGCCAGAACCAAACATTATGAGATGAAAAATCGACGGGGGGGGAGGGAATCTTTAGAAAGGAAACACCTGCCAAGAACTCTTTTTTTCCAGCCAAATCAGCTTGCAAGTGCCAAGCAGCTCCCCCTTAACATTGAACCACTGTTGAGAAAGCCATGTTTGCTGTTGAGAGTGACAGTTTCTCTTTGTGTCAACCCAGAATTAACATATTTATTAAATCATGTGGAAACAGATCCTGAAGTTCAGGCTGGCATCAGATAATGCAAATGAATAACAATACTTCTTGAGGCAGTTATTGTAACTGATTTTTTTTTTTAAGGTATAGGCAAGACAAGTTTTGTAGGTAGGAATCTTGTTTAACCAACTAAGTAGTTGAAAAAAGTAATGTGTGAACACTGCGTTTTTTCCAACAGTACCAGTTGGTCTATTAGAAGATACTATCTCTGCTTAAAAAACTGGCCTTAATATTATTGAAACAGATCAAAGAAAATACTTCTAAAAAATTTTTCACCTAATCTGAATTTAACTTTTAAAGTCTATCATTATACTATATAATTAAGGAAAAAATACAGATGTGATCAGGGTCCACAGTAGTATTAGACAAGAATTTAGCATTTACTCATTTACTTTCGAAGGAAGAATAATAAAGCCTGATACTTCAGGATCTACACCAGCTGCTGTCTGAAGTCAGAGGGAAATTGCCACTCCCCTATTCCACAAAATTAAGGAGCTTTTTATCTACCTTCAAAATATTTGAGAATTGCCAATATGGCAGGCAGGATGTTGGACTGCATGCACTGAGCTGCTGTGGCAATACTCATGGGTCCCTAACTGAGCAGTTGTCAATAATTAACAGTATCTGGAAGAAACCAGGTGTTGCTCCCAACCAGACTCCCTTTCACATGTAAAAAGAAATTCATTTCAACTTAGTGAAGTTTTGAATTCAACTCAAGTCGCAAATCAGGAGTTGGCCCTGAAGTGCTCTTCATAACACCTACATTAATAATGTATGGTAACACCTATATTAATAATGTATAGGGGGGAGGTCTAGCCCTAAGCTAGAATTTGTATTAGTACAGGCACTAAAATGTAAGTAGTTTGACTGTGCTGGTAATCCGATCATATGGTTTAGCTGGAGAATTTCTCATCATGTGGCTGCTCCCATAGGCTTTATCTACCCTTTGCAGTGAAGGCCAACCAGGATGTGACATAAGTTAGACAAAATACTTGATAACAGAAACTACTTTCTCACCATGGAAAAAAGCCCAGCTCACTCAAAGAATGCTTTACTGTCATATACATGCGTATGATACATGCATTGAACCCTTTCCGACCGCGGTCCAGCATCTTTAGAAATAAGTTAATATGGCAGAATTTATAAATATAGTTTGGCTTAGTCCAGTAGATATGAACTGTCCTAGCTGATAGGGTCTTTCACAGAAGCTTTTACACTGAAAACCTGACATATACCTTAAAACTTCTGATACCAGATCAGCCAAATCACCAGCAACAGATTTTCCTTATTAAACCTTTGTTTCTCCTTGTCTGAACCACAAAAAAGCGAGTATTTTCAATGGAATCGTAGCAGCTACCAGTGCTGAATGCATCAATGGAAGAGAAAACAAAACACATGGGTCACTTGCCAATTTTAAATCAAAGGACAAGCACCCACTTGCCTGGTAGATATGTCAGTATTCAAACAGGTCTTTGTCAGACCACCCAACTGACAGTGAGCGCTCAGTGGCTGGGGTAGATGTCTGTTATTTTTGCAACAAAAGTACAAACTGTCTACTCCCTGTTTTCTGAGGGCAAAACCTGTATAAATCTTTACAGTTGAAAGTGGTACAAGAAAGTACAAGACATGGCACTGATAAAGATGTTGAACCATTTCGGTTCCAAAACAGATCCCTCTGGAACACCCCTCGTCACTGCTCTCCACTTGGACATCAAGCCATTGACCACAATTCCTTGAGTGCAACCATCCAGCCAATTCCTTGTTCACTGATTGTCCCTTTGTCAAATTCATATCTCTCCAGTTTAGAGACAAAGTTTCATGCAGGACAGTGTCCAGTTCTTTGCACGAGTCCAGGTAAATGATGTCAGTTGCTCTACCCTCACACACCAATACCTGTCACAGAAGGCCACCAGATTTTTCAGGTGCCATTTGCCCATAGTGAAGTCATGTTGGCTGTCACTAGTCACCTCCTTATTTTCCGTATGCCTTCTCATAGTTTCTAGGGAGATCCGCTCCATGATCTCGACAGACACCAAGACTGACTATGCTGACTACACTGGTATGTAGTTCCTCAGATCTTCCTTTTTTCCTGAAGATGATAAGGGATTGGGGTATCTGGCATATGAGAAGGGAGTAAAGTGGCTGGGGCTGTTTAGCCTGTAGGCTTGGGGGGAGCCTTATCAGTGTATATAAATATCTGATGGGGGAGCCAGACTCATTTCTGTGATACCCAGGGACAGGACCAGATGCAATGTGCACAAACTGAAACAGGGGAAGTTCGCTCTGAATATCAGGAAGCACTTTTATACTGTGAGGTTGTTTGAATGCTAAAGAGATTGCCAGGAAAAGTTGTGGGCTCTCCATCCCCACTGGTATTTAAAACTGTACAGGATGTGCTCTGTGGCAACCTGTACTAGCTGATCATGTTTTGAGCGTAACACTCACTGGACTAGGCAATCTCAAGAGGTGTCTTATAAAGTCATTCGTGCCACAGGATTGTGTACCAGTGTGGGCTGTAGAAAAAAAAGGGCAACCTGCCAGCCAAGAAAGGTTGTTGCCATCATGGCATTTTCCTGTTTGCATCAATTTCTTTAATGCCCATGGAATCCTATGCTTCCTTTTCTCATTTTTGCATCCTTGCAAATATGTACCTCCCTAGTTTTCATATCATTCCAGCTCCTTCCTTTGCACTGCAAAACACACAAACTTATCTTCAGCCCCACAGTACAATGCTATTGACTCAGTCAGTGTTTCTAAGACAGTCTTGTGAGAGATCACGCATTCATATCCATGAACAATGCTGGCCTCTGTGCTCCACTGCCCCTGCAGTTACCTTTAGGATGTTTTCTGTGTCTTCTTTTAGCTATGGTATGCCTGTCTAGCTCTGGTCCATCTACATTTTTATTTTGACTTCCCTAACGCAGAAGATTTATTGATACCAGGTATCAATAAAAAAGTAAAGAATCTAGATATCATCTCTGAGATGTTTCTGAGAACACTTTACCAACACTGAGTTTATTTGCTTAGGGATTCTTTTTACCCAGGTTCTGAACAATTGCAGAATGAATGCTTAGCCCTTGGCAAGTAAAAATAACAACTGAATAAATAGTATGATAAAATACAACTTTATATACAAGAGCCAAGCAAATCATAAAAATCCTCTGGCCTATCCTGGGGTATCATGGGGGAGATGCTCCAGCTTAATCCTTAGAACTGGATCCACTTTCTGCCTGGTGACTGTGATGCGTAGCTGTGCAAGGTAGGGAGATCTGTCTGCCCCTCTACGATGTCCTGTTCTGGTACAAACCAGGGGGGCTTGCTGGTGCCAGCAAATTCAGCTACAGCTGGGCCAGTTCCACCCCTTACACACCAGCGACCAGGAGCTGATGAGCAGGCAGCTCCTGAAGCAGTGTGCTCCAGGGAAGGCAGCAAGCAGGGACAGGCTGAGGGCTGAGGGACTGTGCCCCTACAGGCACGCATCTGAGCCTGGAGGCCTTTATTTGTATCCTCTAGACAAGCAGTCTGTGTAACAACTTCAGAACAGCTGTAGCTCGCTTTGAGCCTTCCTGCAAGCAGTGCTAGTTCCCTGTTCTCTCTGGTATAAGCACAGCCTCATGCCACAAGCCCACTCCCTGCCTGAGTGGCAGCCCCCAGGCTCTCGGAGATGACCGCAGCAGGTCCTCTGTCACCAGCAGAGCAAATGCTCACCAAGCACGGGAAACCTCCCTCAGCCCGTGACAACAGATGTGGCAGGGTATTCCCGTGGTGTCGCACAAACTTAATTTGGATTTTTTTTTTTTGAGCTCTTTAGCTTAGCAAAACACTTGCTCTTTCCCTCATCAGGACTTGTAAAAATTAGGCTTACTGCCAGCACTTGAAAGCAGAAATTGTAAGTGCTTTAAAAATATGAGTTGAAGTGAGACAGCAAAATTCTGCTGCACCAAATTTACACAAGAAAAAATGTCTTTGTAAAAGTGTGAGCAACAGACTCGAGACTGAGCAGCTGAAGTGGAGGCAGCTGCTCAGCTTGGTGGTGGCATCCTCTGACAGAAGATGTTCCCCGACCCCCAGAGAGGCCCCTCTTCTCCACGTCCCACAGCCGTTTCCTTGTGGCTCAGGTCTCAAGCCCTCTCTTTTGAAGAAGTGGTTTCACTGTGGGCAGTGACATACACCCTTAAGGCAACCACCTGCAGGCTCAGTTTCACTTGTGGGGCCGGGGGACTGCAGGGCACCACCAGTCATGACAGTGAGCTGGCCCTGTGGCCGCTCTGCTGGAATTCCATTTCAGCTAGCAGGTGAGGTCTTCTCATCACACTCCTTGGGCCCTTTCGTCTCCATTTCCCACTCTCTCACTGCATCCCTTCACATCTTTCCTTTCTTTCTCCTTTGATTTATTTTTCTC
The DNA here is from genome assembly GCA_013389985.1 of Dryoscopus gambensis. Taxonomy (NCBI): domain Eukaryota; kingdom Metazoa; phylum Chordata; class Aves; order Passeriformes; family Malaconotidae; genus Dryoscopus; species Dryoscopus gambensis. The sequence continues at coordinate 32,251 of WEIT01008889.1, forward strand.
TTCAATCTTTTATTTTCTGTCTCACCTTTTTTGTCTCTTCTGGAGATGCTCTTCTTCCTCCATCACCATAATCTCTCCCAGCCCAGCCTGGCTTTTGCTCTCACTGCATCTGACATATTTCATGCTCAAGGCAAAAAGTATTTAAACTACTGATTTTTTTCCTCTTTCTTCTGATGTAAATGTGTTTCCTGCTGTTAATGCTAGCTTGACCTGAACACTTTAAATAATATATCTGCAATTTCTCACATAAATAATCTGTGAATCAGATACCTTAATAGAGCGAAATATAATGATGCATCTTTTTGTTACCAGTTTTTGTTGTTGTTGTTTAATGATCTAAATAGAAGAAGGCATAATATTAACATATAGAAAGTACCTTTGTTTATTGTTAGAGTGAACAGTTTTGGAATTTAAAGCTTGATTTCCTCTACTGAAAATCAACCCAACATTAACCGTTAAGAAAAAAGGAAATATCATTTGCTTCCATCTCAAATGCCTGAAACTGTTTTTCTCTAAAATTAATGACTTGTTCCTATCAAAAATGGTCTTGCTGATTCAAAATCCAGGACTGAGTGCATGTTTTTCTTGTGATTGATATAGTTCTGATGCATACATGAGAAAGTTTTGTGACAACCTGTGGTCCATTTTCAGCTCCATATACAGAGATAATAATATTTACTTCAAAGAGAAATTTTTAGATTTAATTCATTCATGGTTGAAAGTCTACGTGAGCTATTTGAAGAGAAGATGGAGTAAAAATGAAAATGAATATTTTATGATCTCCCGCTTTGCATGACTGCTGATATTACCAAGCAAACCCTGTCAAAGAGGGATTCCTGTGTTTTCTTGACTGAGCTTTGCTAGTTTTGCAGGCTGCACAACAAAATAAGTAAAAATTATTAGTAACTGGGATGTGATGGTGCCCAAAGGCTCCTGTCAGCATGACTAAGAGACAGTTCTGCAGAGAAAGCAAAAGGTGTGAGAGCCCCAAGATGTGGTTATCCTCTAGGAGGACTGGTGCTCTTTCTGTTGAGATATTATTTAGACAAGGCAAGGTGTACAGGGAGGCTGTGCTTCTTCTCGTAAGGGTGACTGTTATAGGGGAAAAAATGCAAATGCTTTTGGACATACAAAACAGCTAGGATCTGAAGGATCAGAGACAGAGTTGACAGCAAAAAATCCTGAGAACTGCTAGTTCCATACATGTCTGTAGCAGATCACTCATAAAAACCGTTTTGATTTAAAAAATGTTAAGCATTTAATGAATTGTATATAATTTCTTAAAAATGCGTGTGTTCCCTTTAAGAATCTGTTGTCTAGAGATAAGACTGAGTAACAAATTGTGCAGGCAACAGATGGTATCTGTATGATGAACCAATGTCATCAGAAATGGCAACACTTAACTAGCAAAGGAAAGCTTAACTATAACACCTGGAGGAAAATCTTTGCAATATCTTTAGACTTAAGGCAGCAGGTCAGTCTTAAAATTACAGGCTCAGAACTGCAAAAGTTTCAAGGAAGAGCAAGCATCTTCCCTGTGTTATTGGCTAGAAATAAATGCTCCCCAGCAGCAAGAAATTTAATCCCAAGAACTCCAGAAAACAATACAATATATATGTAAATACAGCTTTATACATTAAAAGCACTATTCCAGTTTCTCATCTTACATTCTTCTGGTCAACCCAAGCAAGAGTTGGTGGCTGAAAGGAATGTTATGTAGCTTACAATTAACCTTGCATTAGTGGATGAGTTGGGAGCAGGGATGGGGCCTGGGAACAGAGGCAGTAGTAGTTTTATGTTTTACAAATTGGAGAATTTTGTAAAAAGAGACTTTCGGTGACCTTTCATCAGAGGAAGTTTTCCACTGACAACCACTCCTGCTTGCTTTTTTTTTATTGCACCCCTTCTTACTGAGAGACGTTCATGAAACCCAGTTTCAGGGCACCTGAGAGAAATGAAGATGTGAGAAATTGCCTAAGATCTCCCTGTGACTGGAAAATGAGAGGAAATTTTATATGAGCAAGGACTGCAAACTCAGATCCCGACAAGCTGCAGATTAGATTATGGTGTGTCTGACTGAAAAAAAAAATTGTAGGGCAATACTGTTGAAAACTCCCTCACAGAACAATAAAGTGTCCATTACATTCCTAGGGCAGAGGAAAATATGAGATGGGCCAGCACACTCCTTTTTAAGGAGAACCCCAGAAACGCCAGAAATGTGTGGGACCCAGCCACCTGCAGGATCTGTTCAACTCCCAGCAATACACTGATTTCTCTCCAACAAAACACCTGACAAACATTCCAGAGCAAGTTCAGGCACTGAGCTCTGCCACTGGCAGGAAGGTGAAATCAATGAGTACCCCAGGGGGAATCAAGTTTGATCTTGTCTCTTTCCCAAAACTTGCAAAAACTTGGGTGCAAGCTGGTTGTGAATGCTGGATAAGGCCAGTACATGGTCTGCTCACTCAGGGAAACTGTTGGGCCCAGCAGACCATATCTTCATGGTAATCCATCACCATATATTTCATGGATCAGAAGATAAAGTATCATTCTGAAGATTCCTGAACGTGAAAGGACTGTGCAGGAAAACGGTTATTATTTCCATTATTTCCAATGGAAGTAAATGCAACTTAAAACTGTGGGTGTTTTATTTCTTTTGAGGTTTGGAGCCATTTGCTTTTCCCTTTGCTTTTTTCTCCAGAAAATTCCTCTGGTTACCCATATTCCAAGCTACTGAGAAGTGGGAAGATGCCCAGAGCGCAGCCCAGCTTCGAGGGCTAACCCCTTCTCTGCCCAGTGGTGGGTGGGTGATGCTGCTGTGGCTGCTCAGCAGAGGCAGTTTTGTCAGCAGAGCAGAGCTGGGGGCATCCTGTCCTGCTGCAGCATCTGCTTCAGGAGCCCCTCCTACAATGACCCCTGAAGTAATATAGCATGGGGCACCTCTTGTTCACAGGCTTCTGAAAATTTATCTTTCAAAATACCTGTGAAAGGTCATGAAACTCACATTTCAGCTGAGACGCTGGTTTAGATAACTAGGTTGAGTTAGGTTTTCTGAAAATCTTCCTTTAAAACTGCTGAAACAAATGAGCAGGGCAAACAGACAGAAAAGCTAGCTTATTGCCTGGATATTTGGCTCCGTTACTGTTGCAAAAGTAGGACAGTATTTACTCCTTTGCTGGTAGATAAGATTTCTAAAGTGTGAGATACAAGGGCTAGTTTGAAAAGTGGTTTATTGTTACAACATGCTCTATAAGGAATATATTGGATTTTACATTTGTACAACTGCTTTGGAATTGCAATTATATTTAACCCTAACCTCGTTGTGAGACAAATAAGAACAACTAGTATTTATTTTGTTAATTTTTACCATATTTAGTACCAAATAGCAGCTATGATTTTTTTCAAATACCTTAGATTTATTTTTGTATTTTCTTGTTTTGCAGCAAAACTGTTCTCTCCCACAACTTAGGCCTTCTGTGTTCCCTCCTCATTCACTCTTCCAGGAAAGTAAGGACAATATCATGTAGTCAGTTATAGATACCTGTTTTCATTTAAAAGGGAAGTTTTGCCATACTAGGATGACAAAGAGTATCAGTTCTTTATCCGCCATCTTCTGTTTTCATTTCTGTTTCAGGCAGATCTTTTTCTCCTTCTTGATTATGTGTGAGGACTCTTATACTTTTACCTTTAGATACTTAAGTTAAAGTAGCCTTTGCTTGCAAGAAGTTAATGTTTCCACTAATATCAGTAGAAGTGTTAGAGTGTGTCAGGTAATGAGACTGGAGTACTTTAACACAGAGCAGTTAAAAAAAATGAAAGAGTTAAAGCAAACTTACTTATGTCATTAGATGAGCTGTATCTGTTTACCTTACTTCAGGGTTGTCTATCCAACTTAATAGCACAAACATGCCATTTCCATGAGCAAACATCCTCTAGAGAACAGTCAAATATAAGGACAGCCCAGTGCCACTTTCTGATTCATGGGAGGCCTCTGTGGTGGCATTACATCAGTGATTCTTTGCCCACAAAATTGTCCAGCTGTTCACTGAATGACAGCAGGGTTGGGGAAGGGACCCCTGGAGGTCATTTGGTCCAACCCCACTGCTCAAGCAGGGCTACCTAAAGCCAGCTGCTCAGGACCCTGTCCGGGTAGCATTTCAATACCTCTGAGGGTAGAGATCACTGCCTCTCTGGGCAGTATGTGTCCATATTCAGTCACCTGCATGGTGGAAAAGTCTGTGCCCATTGCCCATAGCCTCAGTGTCACTGGGCACGACCAAGAGCCTGGATCTATCCTCTTTACACCCTTCCTTCAGGTGTTTATACCTCTGAGCTTTCTCTTCCCTGGGTTGAATAGTCCCAGTTCTCTTAGCCTTTCCTCATAAGAGAGATGTTTCTATCCCATAATCATCTTTGTGGCCCTCCACTGCACTTTCTCCAGTATGTCCATGTCTCTCTTACACTGAAGAGCCCCCAGCTTGGCACAGGACTCCAGATGTGTCCTTGACAGTGCTGAGTAGAGGCAAAGGACCTCTGTCTGCTGGCAAAACACCTCCTAATGTGGCTCATTGTTCATCATACTTAGTGGGGTGGAAAGGTAATGTGGGAGCTGAGAAGAAGCTCCCTTGAAAGGACGGAAGATGTGGACAAGAAGCAGAAGAAGAACCAGCCGCAAGATAGGCTCTTCCTCAGAGAGGTTGCCATGGTAGCTGAGGTTCACTGTCTTTTCAGCCACTTTTCAGCCACTTCCCAAAAAAGGGTGTCCTCAGCAGTCCCAGTTATTCTTTGCAAACTGGATCACAAGTGGCTGGAATGGCCCAAAAAGCTATTCCAAAAGCCACACGGCTAAAACAGCAGGGATTTCAGTGAGCTCCCTGTGAGAACCAGCCTGAACACTCAAACCCAAAGGTTGTTTACTCACTGCGACAACAAGTTCTAGTTTAATATCTCTTCTCAAGAAACACTTTTGAGACCATTATAATAAACAGGGACACAACCTACATGAAGGTGTTCTTCTGGGAAAGAAGTTTTTACTGTATTAGTTATTCTTATGAAAAGATAACCCAAACTTTTTTCCTTTTTTTTTTTTTGCATCAGAGAATCATAGAATCATTTAGGTTGGAAAAGACCTCTGAGATCATCGAGTCCAAGCATTAATCCAGCACTGCCAAGTCCACCACTAAACCATGTCCTGAAGTGCCACATCTGCACATCTTTTAAATACCTCTAGGGATAGTGACAAAACCACTTCCCTGAGCCGCCTGTTCCGATGCATGACCACTCTTTCCTGAAGAAATTTGCATTGCTATCCAATCTAAACTTCCTTTGAAGGAATTTGAGTCCATTTCCTCTCTTCCTCTGATTTATTACCTGGGAGAAGAGGCTGATTCCCAAGCTCACCACACCTTCTTTAAGGTAGTTGTAGACAGCAAGAAGGTCCACCATGAGCCTTCTATCCTCCAGGCTAAACTCCCTTAGCTACTCCTCATCAGACCTATGCTCCAGACCCTTCCCCAGATTTTTGAAGTATTTT
>WEIT01008889.1:38080-78091 GCA_013389985.1 Dryoscopus gambensis
GAGGGCGCCCCCGCCGCCGTCGCTGCGTGTCCGTGGCCGCGCTCCTCGCACGGACACTGTCCCGGGACAAACAGCGCCGAGTGCCAGCGCCTGGGCGGGTGGCAGAAACTGGAGAGGAGCTGTGGGGGGGGAAGGGGGAGGAGGTGGTGTCAGATGCAGGTGGAAAAATAATCCGCGTGAAGGACTGCGGGCCGCGGCAAACAAGACTGGCAGGTGACAGTAACATTCCAGGATGTTGTATAGTAGCAGTGTTGGTCCCCATTATTAGTTTCTGACTCGGTACACAGACTCGAATTGAGTACTTTCTGAAACCAGAAGGCCTCCCTGCTCCACTCTTCTCGCTGCTGTCCTGCTCACTGATTCAAGTCTAGAGATTCTTGTCCCCTCCCTCTAAACCTCCACACAGAGCTATCACACTCTATAGGCTCTTCTTTCCACCTCAAATCTCAATCATGTTTGAACACGATTGTGAATAATTAAATCAACTCCCATGACATTTATTGTAATTAACTGGTAAGATCAGATGAATGACTGCTCCTGACCCAGACATACCCCAGCCAGTGTCACAACAGCTGGTCACAATTAGCATGAGCTGCAGCAGAGGCATTTTGTCACCCACCTTGCTTGTTAAACCTTGTTCTAACATGGTTATTACTCTGAAACATGGAGCAACACCTCTGGCTCCATCACCATGGGAGAATGAACTCACAAGATGCATCTTTTTCTGAGCTGGGAGTTGTTTAAGCTGAAAGGGTGAAGATGCTGAGAAAGGAAGCTGTGCAAAAAGATGGGGATGGACAAAAGTTAAGTTCGATGGGAGAGAAATAAGATAGTTAAAAGATAGTACGAATTCGTTCAAGATCAGTTCTTTCTACCTGTCCTGCCTCCCTCTGATTATTAGCGTATTTTTATTGAGTACAATTCTCACTTCAGGATCCGCCACTTTGGGGGTGATTTGAGAAAAAGGCTGCCACATGCAAAAGTGGGAGGTTTCAAGAGTTAATGAATGAATATTAAACTCATCCATGCCACCACTTCGAAGATTTGTTTCTGGCAATTCATTACAGGTATAACAACAGTTTTCCTGGAAAAAAGGGTCCTTCTACCTCCCCTTATCAAGAAGAAAATTTTGTAAAGTTGATCCACAGTCACAGCCAGAGGAAACAGTCAGAAGCCAAATAAGACCCAAATCATAGTTTGCTTTATGTAAATCTTCTGAGCTGTAAAGCAGAGTGGGAGATTGGGAAAGGCCTGACTGCTATGTAAAATATTAAGCACCCTGAGCTGAACACAAGCACAAGATGCATCCGAAGAGAAAGGTTTTCATCTACAGTTCTCCAGTTCCCAAGCTATTGTCTTTCTGATTAACTCAGACTTTCAGCATATTTTGGAGTGGTATTCCCAGTTTTCCAAAGGCTATCTTTGTCACCCTCAGTTTGAAAATAAAATTTTGGAAGCAGTACCATTCATCTGATAGCTGAACTAACTCAAACAGAGCTTCCTGGTTTGGTATCTCTCCAGTAGATTCAGGTCTTTCTTCTCAGCACCATAACACGTAAGCTCCCTTTTTGCCTTTTACAGACCTTTCCTCAAATATGTACCTACACATCTTGATGAAATCTTGGCTCTGTTTATGGCAACTAGACAATTGTTTGACTGTAGTGAGAACAAGATTTCTCCTACTGCCTTTATTTTTGTATAACCTCTAAAAAGATAATGAAGATGGAAGGCAGGCATAAACAAACATTGTTCAGAGGCAGCAATTTATTTTCATTTCAGCTTCACTCTAGTTCAGCAATAGACAAATATGATTATGCATGCTACATATTTGATATTCTTTACCCAGTGCTTTCAGTCTCTGCAGTTCTTAATTTGGGTTTTCAGGAGGATGACTGAAGTGCAGACTGTAACAGCAGTCCCCAAACAGGCCAGCTGGAAGCTGAAAGATCAGGACAGTGAATTAGAGCATTACCACTTTCCCAGTGTTTCTTTTCTTGATTTTACTTGTTCTGAAAGGCTCATTCATGCTCTGATTTTCTATTTTGTCCTGCACAAATCTTTAGACCTACACAAGTTTAGGCCACTCAATGCCATGTAAATACTTCTTTCTGTCATATTAATCATTTGTTTTTCAGTGTAAAGCATCTGAAATCATGTCAGGTTCAAAATATCCTTCCTTACTGTAAAAACCTTCCTGGATTTCACAGGAAAAAAAGGTACACCACAGCAGTGGCAAGCTGCTGCAATTTACAGGAAAAAGTCACATTTCTTCTTACATATGAGGGTGTCAGGGTGCTCACTACTTCCAGCATAGTCCCACATACCATCCTTTACAGATGCATATCAGACACTTGGTTTGCATGTCTTGCTCACAGTCTGGTTGCTACAGCTGTCTAACTTTTAGCTGCAAATCTTTTCCCTGTTTGTGTTTAAATACACCCTTCCCTTTTCTGCCGTGGCCTTAGGAATCCTTCTAACAAGGCCATGTGAGTAAAGTGGACTAATGCTTAAGTGGACTTAGCTTGTACAATCAGAAGCTAAAATTATTCACAAATCAGAAATCTAAAGCAAGGGAATGCTCAGCAGCCCAAATGACTTGTGCTCTTGAGGTCATATTTTCAGGTGATTTCTGCTGGTGTATTTTAGAAATCAGGGGGCGTAGGTGGTTTTCCATCAGCTAAATCCCTGTCTGTGATCCAAGTGAATGGTCTCTGCTTTGAAAAAGGTGAAAGCAAAATCAGCCAACAAACCAACAGAAGTGGAGAAAGCTGAGCAGAGAAGGACTTGGTGAAAGGCTGGGGAGGGAGCTAGAAACCTGAGTTGCACTGATGGAAGGAATTCAGCATGCTTGGTGTAGATACCTAATGCATACCTGCCTTTCAGCTGCCTCTGGCACTCCCTGTCTCAAGAAGTGCCATTATTATTTTTATAATCAATGGATGGAGATACATGTCTCCACAGAGGAATCATATTCACCTTTCTTAGGGATTACACGCAGGGTCTTACTCAGACATCTGCAAAAACAGACCATTGCCTGTGCATGCTGTGGAAAGGTGGCAGCCCAAGTGAAGTGTATGTTCGGTGCCTTAATGAGAAAGACACAGCCATAATCCACATTTGCCAAGGAGAAAAGGTTGTCAAAGTGTTGCCAGCTTAGAGCTCAGACAGTTCCAGAAGACACAAATGGCAAGGAGGAGATAGCAGCAACTCTTACTCATTTCTTCCTACTTCCAGTTTTGCTCCTTCATTGCCTGCAGAAAGAGACTCATCACTTTCATCCTTCAAGTACATTGTGATATATTTACCTTTTTTCCTTCTTTCAACTCTGCACCTAGCTTTATGTACAGCCATCTCAGAAGCTGAGGGGGAAAAAAAGAAAACAAGGCAAAATGCCAAGGCCTAAAGGCAGAAATATTTCAGGTTGCCAGGAGAAAGATGTTATTTTATGATTCACTGCTTATTTGTACTGTTGACAGCTGGCTTTAGGGAATTAATGGCAATCAGACACATTTTACCCAGCCAGTTGTAGAGTCTTACTTCTGTTTGGTGTAGTGGTGGGTACATGGTTACTGTAGCTGCTTTAAGGCTAAAAGGTGACCTTTCAAGCTGTAGTCCCTGCAGAAAGGCTTATAGGAAGCATTCTGGAGAGATGATGCCTTTGAGGAATCAGAAGTTTTCCCACACAGCTCCTTATACAAAAGGATAAAGGACTTCTGCTACCTGGGGCATCTGCAACTGCTCTGGGCAGCCTCATCCAATGCCTTACCACCCTTATGGTGAGGAATTTCTCCCTAATATTTACTCTAAACCTGCCCTCTTTCAGTTTAAACCATTCTCCCTTGTGCTATCACTACATGCCTGCAAGGTGCTAAAAGGCTTCCCCAGAGCTTTCTCTTCTCCAGGCTGCGCAGCCTCAATTCTCTCAGCTTGTGTCCCTAGGAATGGTTGTCTGATCATCTTTGTGGCCCTCCTCTGGACATGCTCCAATGACTCCATGTCCTTCTGTACCCCAGAGCTGAACACAGCACTCCAGGTGGGGTCTCACAAGAAGAGAGTAGAGAGTCAGAATCCCCTCTCTTGACCTGCTGCCCATGCTGCTTTTGATGCAGCCCAGATGAAGATGGCTCTCTGTACTGCAAGTGCCCACTTGCTAGCTCATGCTGAGCTTCTCATCCACCAACACTCCCGAGTCCTTCTGCCCAGGGCTGCTCTCAATCCATGTTCCACTCAGCCTGTGTTGGTGCTTGGGATAGCCCTGACCTAGATGCAGCACCCTGCACTTGGCCTTATTGAGCATCATGATGTTCCCACAGACTCGCCCCTCAAGCCAACCCAGGTTCCTCTGGATGGCATCCCTTCCCTTCAGTGTGTTGACTGCAGCACACAGCTTAGCGTCGCCAGCAAACTTGCTGAGGGTGCACGTGATCCCATTGTCTGTGTCATTGATGAAGACTGGTCCCAATTCCAACCCCNCCCCTCAGGCATCCCCCTTGTCGCTGTTCTCCACCATTGAACATCCAGTCAATTCCTTATCCACTGATTGTTCCCCCTGTCAAATCCGTGTCTCTCCAGTTTAGAGACAAAGTTTCATGCAGGACAGTGTCCAATTCTTTGCACAAGTCCAGGTAAATTACGTCTCTTCCCTCACACTCCAATGCTGTAACCTTGTCATAGAAGGTTCATCAGGTTCAGATTCATCAGGTGTCCTTCTTCCTTAGTGAAATCATGTTGGCTGTCACTAGTCATCTCCTTATTTTCCATGTGCCTTCTTATAGTTTCCAGGAGGATCTGCTCCATGATCTTGAAAGGCACCGAGACTGCCTGGCCTGTAGTTCCTCAGGTCTTTTATTTTCCCCCTTGGAAAACAGGACTTATGTTTTCCCTTTTCCTGTCAGTGGGAATTTCACAGGACTGATACAGCTTCTCCAGTATGATGGATAGGGGCTTAGCCACTTCCTCTGCCGTCTCTCTCAGGATTCCCAGATGCATCTCATCAGGTCCCATGGACATGTTCACCTTCAGGTTCCTTAGATGTTTTCAAACCTGATCTCCTACAGCAGGCAGTTCTCCATTCTCCCAGTCCTTGCCTTTGCCTTCTGTGGGAGGGATGGTGCATGACCGTCGTCTACCCCACAGTGGGCAAACACTGACCTGTGCTGCAGGGTTTGGTGCTGCAGGGCCCATTCCATCACAAGGATGCAGAAGGGAAGTGCAAGAGAGAGTCTGTGTTTGCTAATGTGGTTTCTAAAGGAAACTCTATAACACATAGAGGCTTTTGGTTTCAGACATTTTCTGCAATATTATGGGACATACTTGTAAATCGTGATGTGCCTGTGCATTTGAAAGGTTCTCCAAATAGAGCTTCCACTCGCCTTCAAAACACAAATGCAGAGTCAGCAAATTCATATGGTGTATCTGCATATTCAGCGTGGAGGTTTTTTGAAGATGTAATCTTTCTACAGTTTTAATGTATTTTAACTAAAATTATTAATCCTGAGTGGAGATCTAGACTATATTGCATGTGTTTTCTATTTCTCTTTTGCAGTTTTTGTTATGACAGCAGTTTCTTTCACTTCTACAATGACTCAAAATACATCTGAGATCACGTGTGGGTTTATCAGCCAGAAGGATGAAGGTTCAGGAGCACCAGAGACATCAGTATCTCCTAAGGTGATATAATAGAGAACAAGCTGCTTATGAAACGTTCCTGTCCATTCCAGAAATACCTTCCCAGGAACTTACAACACCTTAAACCTTTGGAATGTGAGGACATCACAGTCAAAATAACCAGAGTTATGCCAAATACGGCTACAGAAAGTTAGAGGGATATATATCTCATAATTCATACTTGGAAACTGTGAATAGTTAAGTACCAGTTTTCTCTGAAACTGGCTTTTTAATTGACACCTTGATACTGTCTCATATCAGCATGCCTGAATATTGCTGGATATTGCTAGCAATGTATCAGTGTAAAAATATATACAAAAATATGTGCCCTTAAGAGAAGATTTCCAAGGCCATGGTGCGTGTGTGTGTGCCATAGCTGCTGGGACTGACAGGGAAGCTGTACTGCCTTCTATTCCCACCAGCAGAGCCCTTAAACCCCTGCCACGTCCAAACCTTGACTTAGACACCAAAGCTGGACAATAAATCACATACAATTTTATTTTCTTCTCTTCTGACTCAAAATGGCAGAAAGCCAGGTGCAGGTGACGTGTAACTAAATTATAAATCAGCTGAGACTTGTGGTTAAAATATTTCCCAAGGATTCTTGTCTCAAGGAGGTCTTATGAAATCTTTATCACTCCTGAACAAATAAATCAATAATTCAAAGAACAAATGAAGGTATAGCAGCCAAAGCTGTGCTGTCCTTGTATCTGATAAGGCAGAATATGGCTGTTATTTCTAGGTACTTCTCAGGTCAAGAGAAAGGAAAAAGGAGTGAGGCATGAGAAGAGCCAACCAGCTAAGCAAAAGGGGGATGAAATCAACTCCGTCCTTTCATAAATTTACGCAGGATAAAATTCACTCAACAAAGCAATGGGGACATTTAGGGCTTCTCTTCAGATGGAGCTACTTACTTGCAACCTTTTGCTGCAGCTAATCTTCAAGACTCATTAATCTGTTGGTGGCTTTCAGAATGACTGTGGAAGATTCTCTTTCTGTTTGCAATTCTCCTTTAGCTGTACACAGGGGTGAGGAAATGAAAACTATAGGAGCATCCAGCCCAAATATTCCTTACCTAGTAAAGCCCCCCCAGGAGTGGAGGAGCAGTCTAGCCAGATGATGCAGTGACAAGCCGTGAGATGTTTAAATAAGCCCAAGACTCTGACCCTGCCTTTGCATCCAAGTTGCAAACAGAAAGGTTTTATTATAGTTCTGTGTCTCCCTATGGTTCTAAATAAAAGGAAACAAAATCAAGTGTAAAGAATAACCTGTATCACTAACTGAAGTTATCACAGCTCTGGCTAAGGTTGTTCTGTGGTGTCTTTCTAGAGAACAGAATTAACTAATTCAACAGGAACCCTGTAGTTTCCTCATGCAGTAGAAATCAACATATTTATTAATAAGTTTGATGGTAGAAATGAAAAAAGAGCATCCTTTAAAAATATTTGAATGTTTAAAAAAAAGCAAATAAAGCTAATTGCTAATAAATACCTAATAGTCTGTCCTCCTGCATTGCAGATTTCTAATATTTTGGAAGATCTTGGGTGTTACTTGAATTCTCAAGGAACAGAGAACATCTACCAAACAATTAAAAATGTGGAAGTCAATGTATTTGAAGATATTGAATTAAGAATAACAATGAGCATTTCAAATATCATTTCATGTTTTTGGTTCTTTAAAAAGAGCAAACCTTGTAAACTTTCCTTTGATGCAGAGAATAGGTAAGTCAAGGGATGTACTGGATCAAAGATCCTTTAAGAGGTCTTTTCTTTTAGAATGCAAATTGAGTGTTTTCTTTGACTGTGCCTGTGTTTGATTTCATGTTATGCATTATCTTTTTCAATCTCCTAATCCTTAACTGTTGTCACCCAGCAGCACATTACCGATTGTCATTTAGATCGATGTACACATATGAATCTTAAAACCAAGAACATTTTAAAACAAGTTTTTCTTTTAATTTGTACAGCATCATGCATGGGTGTCTCCAGGCACTCTCTGACATTGATGAATCTGAACTTTGCCATGCTCATGTGAGGAAAAATTGTGCTTTTATAGTCAAAGAAACAGAGGCATGAGGAATTATGTGACTTTTAGGGTCCAGAGCAACAGGAACACCATTCTAACTCTCACAGCCAAACCTGAACTGGAACCTAAGACTGGATAATTGCCTCCTCATGCAAAACTTGTAGAATGAGACTGTAGGTAAAGCATTTGGCTGTGGAGCTCCTGAACTGCCTTAAGCTTAGGAGGGCCATCCTTCCAATACTCAGCATTAAGCATGTGGTAGTGAGGCCATAAGTTCCTATGCACTGCTTGCTTAGGAAGACACATGATGAAAGAATTTCAGGTTGAAGGGCATTCACTATATAATGAATACCAGTGTCTTTGAAGGGTTTTTGTAAACGCTAAAGAGACAACATTTAATTGTGTGTGCTGCATATTACCTTCTTCATATTAGCATGATAAATACAACTTTACTTTCTCTTTTATAGATATATTACATCTTTGGTTTTTTCCCAAATAAAAGAAGGACAAGCTGGAAAATACACCCTCGTGGTCACAAGTAAAACTGGCAATTACACAGTAGTTGTACCTGTTCTCATCCGAAGTAAGTATATCTACAGGAAAGGGGTCATTCCATCAATAGGTTCAAGGGCAGAGGCTCAAGTTCAGTCAAAGCAATGAAGCTTTCATGTGCTGCACTTCAAGCATCTTCCTAGATTAGCATAGCACTTGGAGCTCTCTTCGGAGGCTGAAGTCAGAACCACAAACTGTGTGAGAGTCAGCCTTCTCTAGTCAATAAACCATGCAAATGAACAAATAAAGATGTAAATGTGTAGAAGCTCTCTTCTCCCCTGTGAGAAGCTCCCCTCTGTGTCAAAAGGGACAAATTGAGGGTGGCTTTTTCTGTGCTTTCAAGGCTCGTGGGCTAGATTTGTTTGCTTTCATTTTAACCTGCTTATTCTTGGTGTTGCTAGCTGGGTTTTAATCTGGACCAGATCAGGATGTCTCTTTCATATTCTGGTCACACTTTGACCTGCTGCCACTTTTCCACCTGTGCCTGCTGCTGAGTCTCTCACTTCTCTCACAGCTTTTCCTTTTACAATTCTGTGGGTGGCAAGAGGCACACTGAGGAAAAGGGAAAGAAAAGTCCCTCTTCTCAGTGCAAGGTTTTGCTTGTTCGTTGTCTTTTAAAGCAAAACCCATCAATTCTGCAGCTGCTCAACACAAGCATGCCTGAGAAGCAGAGGTTTTAGCTGCTGTTAAATGCTCATGACAGAGCACCTGCAAGGTGCAACTTTTTGAAAGGCTCCCAGTGGGAGTGGATTTGATAGAGTTTTCTCAAGGTTCACACAAGAGACATCTCTGATGCAAATGCAACAGCTGCAACAAAGTACAAGCTTCTGTTTCTAACTAGGGCTGTCCAAAAACATCTCAAAAAACCCCAAAAGGACACATGGTGATACAATTTTTTAGCAGAATGGAAAGATTATATTATTTTGTCTGGAAATGGACAAATTTGAAAATAAAATTTAAAACTGCAAAAAGAAATTTCAAAGAACAGAAGGTAAAACATCAATCCAAACAGCTAAAAGACTATCAAACCCTTCTAGATACAGGTTTACCAAGCACTATTACTTGCACTGATTTTAATAAAATCTGACTAATCAACATTTGTTTTTCCCTCTTTATTTGTTTTTAAAGTATTTCTTCTGTTTAACTTTTTTTTCTAGCTCAGTTGTCAGAAAAGTCACCTCTAATCTCTCTTTGTGTTGTTTGAAATCTTACTGCGTGCCTCAATTATAATTTTAACAACTTCATTGAGGGGACAAGGTATTAAACCTTTCATTAAGAATTGTCATCTCTGTATCAATTAGGCTTTAGAGGTAAAAAGCGTTGTTACATGTGCAAGCAAGAACAGTTTGAAACAATGTCGGTAAAGGTCTTTTCCATGTCAATTGCTTGGATTGCTTTCTTTTTGCTCCTGTGAATCTAATATCATAATTACATCTCTCATAAAACCCTTCAGGCTAGATGTGAATCTTTCAACTGGGATGTGAATCTCTGTAGGTAAAAAAAACCCTCTTAGGCCCATCTTATAAGAGATAAATGAGGAGAGAAATTACAAAGCCATGAGTGTTACTTTCACCTTAGCACATCACCTTGCCCACAATGGAAGTATGACTGAGGAAAATGTCACTTTTTCATGTCGCAGCTACAATTTTATTGAAAGATGACTTAAAACTGGACTCAGTGCTTTTCACTTTGAGTCAAATCTTCAACAGTTTTAACACATTAAATTTTTTGTTCCAAGCCCAGGTCTGTGCCTAACAGGTTCAGGGTGCTGGAAATTGTCTAGGAATCATTTCCCTCTGGGTTACAGATGCAGGGTAGAGAAGTTTGATGGTTATCGGAAGTCATCATCACCCCTTGTATCTCCACCATGTATCTGATCTGCCTGAGCAAACCCCATTTTGTGTACAGACTTTGTAGTCTCAACAGATGCTTCACCAAAGGACAGGCTTAGGATGTGATTTCAAAATCACAGGTGCTCCTGCCCAGTGAAATGAATAGCAACCACAGCAAATGAACACCTTTCAGTATCAGTCTCAGGATTATCCCCTGGTGTATAGAGGCAGGCCTTTGGTACAGGGAAGCTGCGCATACAGCAATCAAGGCTGAAAAGCTCATAAGACCAACCCACAATACACCTAGGGCTGAATCATTTTCTGTTCCCTCAGTGTTGAAACTCCTGAAACAAATCACAGCTCCGTAACTTTATGTTCTATGAAATGAGCAAAACGTTGTTTCAAAATTATTTCATCTTTCTTAAACTTTTGCATGATTTTTATCAGAAAAACCAGCCAAACCCTACTTCAGGAAAAGGGAAAAATCAGATTCTGTTGAGTGCATATCTGAGAGCTACCCCCAGCCCTCTGTGGAATGGATATTCTGCGAAACACCTGAAAAGAGGTATGTGTATGTTTATATATAAGTTGAATCTCTAGACGGAAAGTTTGCCATCTTTTGAAGAAAAAGTGACAGGGTGAAAAGAAATGACCTCAAGATGTGCTGGGGGAGGTTTAGATTGTATATTAAGAAAAATTTCTTCACTGAAACGGTTGCTAAGCATTGGAACAGGCTGCCCAAGGAAGCAGTTGAGTCACCATCCCTGGAACTGTTCAAAAAACATGTAATGTGGCACTTGGACATCTGGTTTAGTGGTGAATACGGCAGAGTTAAATTGATGGTTGGACTCAGTAATCTTAGAGGTCTTCTCCAACCTTAATGATTCTATGGTTCTACACTGCATACTATGTCTACTGAGCTGGGGACATAATGGGAGAACTTTTGATTCAGAATTTCTGGAGATGGGCTCTGCTACTTGGCACACATGTGCTGGTTGAAAACCTATGTCCATGTGATCCACTTTTGGAATGCTTCAACGTATTTTTCTTAGAAATTTTGACTGTTGTGCTCTTTTGGAAATTGTCAGCTCTTGGCTTTAGAAATGTTATTCCTGATTCATGTTTTGGTGTCACAAGAGCAAATCAAAGGCATCTTGTTTCGCTCTAGTTTTTCCCATTGTTTTTAAATTTATTGGAAAGGACCTTTAAAGCTCATCTTTAAAGTCCAAGTGCACTGCAATAGGCAGGTACATCTTCAAGGACATCAGGTTCCTCAGAGGCTTGACCAAAATGACCTTGAATGTTTCCAAGCATGGGGCATTTGCCACCTCTCTGGCAACCTGTCTCAGTGTTTCACCATCCTCATAATAAACAAAATTCTTCCTTATGTCTAGTCTAGATCTACCCTCTTTAAGTTTAAAAACATTGCCCCTTGTCCTATTGTAGCAGGCCCCGCTAAAATGTTTTCCTGATGTCACTGATAAACCCTCTTTAATTACTGGAAGGCAGCTGTAAGGTCTTCCCAGAGCCTTCACTTGTCTGGGCTGACCAATCCCAGCTCTCTCAGACTGTCTCCACAGGAGACATGTTCCAGCCCTCTGAATTTCTTTGTGGCCTCCTCTGGACTCTATGCAATGTGTTCACATCTTTCTTATGTTGCAGGCCCCAGAACTGGATGCAATCCTCTAGGTGGGGTCTCATGAGAGTGGAATAGGGGGGGCAGAATCACCTCCACCTGCTGGCCATGCTTCTGTTGATGCAGCTCAGAATATGATTGGTTTTTTGTGCTGCAAGTGCACATGGCTGAGTCATGTCCAACTTTTCATCCACCAGTTCTCCCAAGTCCTTCTCAGCAGGGCTGCCCAAGGTCTATTCATCCCCCAGCCTGGATTGATACCAGGGATTGCCCTGACCCAGGTGCAGCACCTTGGGCTTAGCTTTGTTGAACCTCATGAAGTTCCCAAGGGCCCACCTCTTGAGCTTTTCCAGGTGCCCCTGGATGTCATCCCATCCCTCATGTGTGCCAAGTGTATCACACATCTTGGTGTCATCTGTAAGCTTGCGAAGAGTACACTTGATCCCGCTGTCTATGTCATTGATGAAGATATTAGTCCTGGTCCCAGTACAGAGCCCTGAGGGACACTGCTTGTCACTGAGGGCCAACTGGACACCAAGACATTGACTGCTACTGTCTGAATGTGACCATCCAACCAAAGCCTCATTCACCAAACAGTCCACCCATCAAATCTGTATCTCTCCAATTTAGACAGAAGGATGTTGGAGGGGAGTATGTCAAAGGCTTTACAGAAATCCGGACAGATGGTATCTGATGCCATTCCCTTGTCCAGTGATATTGTCACTCAATCACAGAAGACCACTAGGCTGATCAGGCAGGACTGCCCTTGGTGAAGCCATGCTGACAGTTTCAAATCACCTCCCTGTGCCTTAGCAGAACTTCTAAGAGGCCCTGTTCTGTGACATTCCCAGGCACAGAAGTGAGGCTGACAGGTTGGCAGTTCCCATGGTCTTCCTTTCTACCCTTTTTTAAAAAGATGCAATATTTCCCTTTCTCTGGGTCACTAGGAGCTTCACCTGGAGTATTATTAGAACTGAGAAGACAAGGGATCATGATTTTGTGAGCTAAATAATTTTTCCCATTCTATTAATATGTAAGGTTTATTCTATTAACAGGGGCAATAACACCTTTCTCTGCAGCATGGCAGTTTGGGGTCTGGATCCCATAATGGCCATTGGATTTGCAGCAGCTCCCACCACCAGGAAATCAGAGGTGTGGTGTGAAAGCTCAGCCCCTTTGATTTCACTCTTGTCTGAATTTTAATCATGTCATTACCTGTCTAAGAACCAGTTTGAGCATATTCAGGTCATTTCAGGCCACATTTCTGCCTAGGCTGTGACATTTTTATTTTCTTATCTTCACCTTTCCTAGTTCCTTTTTAATTCAATATGTAAGATCCAGTTTTTCCACTATTGTTTGCATATTCTCATGGCTTGGAGATTTATCAGATTTATTCGCTTGAGGTTAACCAAATGAGTCAATGAATAAGTATGCTTGTAATTGCAGTTGCCCTTATAAAAGGCATGAAGAAACTGGAGAAATAGATGGCACACAGATGGTGCAACATGAATTATTTCGAACTTACATATGGTGCTGTGCAGTTAATGTGCTGGGCAGAGAATGCACAAGACTCTTCACAATAGGTAACTTCCCTCTAAGGTTTACGTGCATGTGAGCTCAACCCTGCAGCTGAAGTTAGTTGCACTACCCATTTGAGCATGATTTCTGGTCTAAGCTACTTGTTTGTAATCACCGGAATAAAGCTAACAGTGAATATGATTGCTCTGTCACGTGTTTAAAACCTAATTCCAATAGCTCCTTGTGGTCTCTGTAAAAACCTTCTTGCCTTTCTACATTTGCAATACATGTATTGCCTTTTTGTTCATGCTTTTAGGACTGTGTGCATGGAAAAGATCTCCAAAGTGTTCTCAAACAAATATATTTATATATAATTATTAATGAATATATGCACTCAGGTTTGTTTGCCTGTTTTTTTAAGTAAACCCAACCTAAGATAAGCTCTATGCTGTACTCTGCCCTAGAGGTGAATCATGACAAAATTTGTTTTGAGACATCTAAATCCATGAAGGTTACTAATTTCACAATTATGGTAATTATCATTACAGTGTAAAAATGAATATCTATACAGCATTAGCAGAAAAAATGTTAATCTGAGCATTTTTCCAGGCAAAGTGATGGTTGTTTCAGTGTCTATGTTTTGATTTTGTAGATTTAAATGAAACACAAGCAGCACCTTTACCTGAACTATACCTTAAGGTTGGGGAACCATTGCTGATCAGATGCATAGCTGTCCACCATAATTACAAATTCAGCATGCAACTGTCTTTTGAAAACAGAGAAGTTGAGCAGGTAAAAAGACAGGGCATATTTTAAAATAGGTTGTATTGGGCACTATAAACTGATTAAATGTGAATCTCTGTTGAAAACCAGGGTCGCTACTTTGAAGGATTGGAATATCAAACAGACTTCTCAGCAATTCGCATCCAATGTGTGTTTGCTTCAGCGGCAGGAAGAAATGACAGTGGACATTATACCTGTTCTTCTACTGCTCATCAGAATCAGACTGCTTTGATCACAGTTTTAGGTAATTCCAATCCCTGGTGTTAATTTTGTCTCTCAGTTGTATTGCTTTGTTTTCCATGCGCCAGTTCTTTACTTGCAGATACACAGTACATGTTTATAGTTCCCTTGCTAAGGAAAAGGTCTGTTTGCACTTACAGGCAGTCCAGGAGAGCCAAGAGATTAATCTGAACTGAGTCATTCTGGTACCAGAATACAATCAACCTTTTCTTTATATTGCTTTTCGAACATCTCCCTTTAAAAGACAGTGCTTTTAGAAGTGAAATGAAATGGCACTGCTTAGAGATGTAGTCTGTATGATTGCTTCAATGGGATCTCCTAGAAACACAGGCTGGGATTCATCTCATATCACTGTTGGTGACTCTCAGCCAGTGTGCCACAGAGCCGTAATTTTAAAAAGGAAATCTCATTCTACTTAAGTAACGTGCAGATTTAAAAGCCACCAATGTTGAATTTAGTTGAGAGCAGTTTCAACTGCAAACTTTGTGTCTCAGATGGAAATAATATATAAATAGGCCAAAGTCCAGAAATAAGGCATAAAAAGGAAAGCTGTAGGTAGTACCACTCTGCTGGAATAGGCACTGGGTGTAATTTAATGACTGATGTGCCTGGAGTTGGAGCCTTTAGCCCTGAAAACAAGGCTCCCTGAAGCAGTCACCACATGTTTGACCTTAGATTTAGCTGCTCTCAGAGTTGCAATACCTAGGCTAGGAATGGTAGGAAGTGAGAATATTTACCCCAGTCTCTTCAGAAATTACTTTCCCAGTGCAATATCCTCTTTTCAGCTTCTGCCTACCACTGAGCAGGAAGTTCTCTCATCATTTACAATAACTGAGTATGATACCTGTGCATTTTTTCTACACACATCTTCTTAGTAAACAGGAACATATGGGTGAGGGTGTACTGTAGAAGTAGGGCAAGATCCTCTTTTTTAGCAGTAGAGGTGCATAGGTCAGAAATAGTGGCTTCTTGGATCTATAAAGTATCAGATGTGAACATAGGTGAGAGTGAGAGAGAATATTTGAGTCACTATCCCTGGAAGGCTGTATTTCTGAGCAGGCTATTTTTTGACTGCAATGCACCAACCTGTAATGATTGTCTGTGGCCTCTTTAATACCCCTTATGCTAACAAAACTTCTACAGGTTCATTGTCTTTGCTGATGAGAAAATCTGTTTGTTTACTTACATGGTGGATTAAAGTGGGTGATGTTGTCCTTCCAAGCTAACAGCTGTGCTTCTCTGTCCAAGGTTCCTCAGGAATACCCTGTGCTTCTGTTCCATTCCAGCCTTTAGCCTAATGTTTTAATGACGATCACTGTGGATGTGAATTTATGCTAACAACGCAGGTTCCATTTCAGCAGTGATACAGATACAAATTTCACTCAGTTGCCCAAGTCTTAGAGTAGCAGTTTATGAAACAATCAGTGCCCCACCTTTAAACCATTAGTGTGCATGAGTCGACACCTATAGCTTCACTGGGAACCATCATGGTGTAACTTAACGAAGAGAAAACTCTCTTGGTTGGCAAACATGGCATGGCTTCAGGAGCCTGGCTAGCATAGCTACATGGATGGGAGGTCTTTGAATATCTAATAATGTTTTGCAGCCAGACAGCTTTGGTTTGCTCTTTGTTACTTGATACTTCACCAATTTATCCCATTTTTTGTGACTGTTCAGGTCAGGCAGAGTGGTTAGGCCACTTCAAAGCACAGCAGAGATCATGCCAACAACTGCAGCTGCAAGGCTCTTTGTTTTTGCAGGTCTTATGTTCAGTTTCCACCAGTACTAAATAAAGAATTTTTAGCACTATGCAATCTTAATTAAGGCATATGTAAGTTATTTTGCTGCACATTATATTTAAAGCAACAAATAAAGAAATATGAGAAACATGGAGACTTGTTCAGTCTCCAGAGTTTCGTCTCACCTCTGCGTCATTGCTAAGTGTAAATAGTCAAAAATACACTAAGCCTGCCAAAAATTATAAACCAGGCAATAATGTGCCATCTTCTTTCTTCTCCAATAAAGAAACTACTATTTTTTCTGAGATGTTTTCCAGAGAAGTGGCATACACTGCTCCGAGGTCCTTATATATGCACTCTGGAGAAAGCCTTTACTCTTGGCTGGTTGTGTTGTTAACAGTAAGCTCAGAGATGATATTCTGCCTGGAAGGATGAGGACCAAAAGATGAAGGCTCCATGTATAAAATCAATAAGCCTTTAATATCAAAAAATAGGAGAGTAGTCATGAAAGCAATAGTTTCTAGTTTTAAAATACCAAAATATTTGTGGTTTTTATGGGAGTTTCCAGGTAGTAAGTAGGCTAAGATAGAGATAAAATATGCCAAGCAGAATATAGGGTTACAATCAGAAGAAAAACACTCAAAAGGGAGAAACAGGTCCAGCAATATTTCTTTGGTGTGGTTTTTCACCATGTAGCTGATTAAACACCACCGCAAGTTTTCCAGAGCTTGTAGAGTCCTTGGAGATACCCAAACCCAACTGGACACGGCTCTGAGCAACCTCATCTAGCTGGACCTGCTCTGGGCAGGAGTTTGACTATATATCTCTTCCAATGTATATGGTTCTGTGATATTCACAGAGTTGATCTTAGAACCACTGGTATCTTTAGGACAGCTTCCCCCAACACATGTCTGCTTTGGGTAGGATTCACTCCGAGTTGTGAGACATCTAGCCCCAGCAACGACTTTGGCTCCTTCATCAGTCAGTGCCAAGAAACAGTATTTCCAGAAGCGGTTCAGTACATCTTTGTTATCTTCTGCTTTAGGATGGGATACATTTGAATATGCCCGTTTCATTCCACTGAGTTTATTAGTGATCCAAACAAGTAGCTCAGGCGGATCACAGAACTTTGGACATCTCCACTAGGTGAAACAAATCCCACCCAAGCAGGGCAAATACCAGCAGCACATGGTTCATGGACCTCTTCAAAACACTTTTCCGTGTTGCTGTCACCTTGCATGAAACACAGTTAATTTAAAAGGAGAAATAAAGGAGCACCTAGAAGACTCATTTGAAAAATCTTCAGCTCATTTCTTTCAGAAAGGAGAAATAACTACTGCCAACATCTCATTCTGATGGTAGTGCCACCTGGTTTTGTTCCTGGAGGAGGAAAGCCAGGAATTGCAGCTGTTAACACCCTGAATACCCACCTAAACCAAACCTAATAAATATTGACATTATTGGCCCTGTGACTCTGTAGGTTAGATTGAAGAGGGATGTCAGACCATTTTGGATGTGCTCTGATCTGACCAAATATGCAATTTCATCAGGTTCAAATCATTTAGCTGCAACTAAACACAGTGACAATATTTCAATGTTAGTTTGAAGCATTATCTTATTTTGATAAACAGGATACCTTTTGTGATGTAACATGGTGCTCGTTTTTGCTTGTGATAACCAAAATGAAAAACATACAGATGTCAAAATGCCTTCATTTAGCAGTCCAGCCTTTCTAATACAGCTTTTCTTTTCTTTTTTCCTCCAGAAAAGGGATTTATAAATATAACTGACTCTAAAGAAGATTTTGAAATTGGTGAGGAAGAGTTTTGCTTTGAAGTTAACTTTACAGCATATCCTCCAGTTAGATGCATGTGGTTATTTTCCCAAAAAACATTTCCATGTAAACAAAGTTACAGTGTGGATGGACGCAGGTATTTGAATATTTTATCATAATTTAATATAATAATGTTTCCTCTTTGTATCTCATTTGGGTGGTTTACTGTCCATGTTTTGTACTCTCTTTGTGTTTTGAAAATATGGATGGGCCACATGGTGAGACTGGGTTAAGAAAAGGCACTCGAACATAATTTTGGCTTTCAACTACAGTTCACACAGATAACTTGTGGAATCACTTTATTCTCTTTTTATAGTAAACTCTTTGGTAAGTTATGCATCTAGCAACCTTTAGTTTATATGCATTTTGCCATTCCCTTTCTCTCTAATATAATTTCTGAGTCACAGATCTGTTGCAGTTTTCATACTGGATCACAAGTTCTGCATGTTCCCATTTTGTCATCCTGTTGTTGATGATGTTCCCAGTGTCTTTCAAACAGCTCCAAACAAGTCCAGGGCCCTGTGGTTCCCAGGCCTCTGCTAGGCCTGCTGGGCTGTGCCTGTGTCACAGAAACATGCCGTTCTGCTCATTACCCAGGTCATGGATTCTTCCACTGCTGCAGAAAAACATGTTTTCAATAAACCTGTTAGTTATCTACCTTTTCTGTTATTTCCTACCATGGACTTCTGGCATGAATCCTGTTTAAGGCTAATGTTTTCTCCATTCCCTAGGCTTTCTAATTTCTTGATAACATTATCTAATTTCCTTCAGGGTTTCTTTCAGGGTAGTCCCATGGCTTTGAAGCTAACAGCTCTTACTCACCTCAATGAAAGTAAAGCCAAGCTGCTCTTTTCAAGTATTTACATTAAAAGTGAGCAGGACGTAGGCAGGAGGTAATGAAGCTGCTCTGATTTCTTCTCATATTCTTAAAACCTCTGTTATCATCTGCACAAAGCTGTGTCAAAGCCTTGATTACACTTTCTATGATTTCTTTCTGTTGCTACCTTTGATTTTATCCATGAGCTTGTCAAGTTATCTTTGCAATAGACTGGCCTTTTCATCTGCATCAGATGGTGTATTGGAGTCAGACCTCAGTGAAGTTCAGAGACAGCTCAGTTCAGGTTAGCAAATTGTCATCTCCGGGCAATGGCCACAGGAACTCTGTCCCTGCTGATAAAGTGAGGGCTGTCAGCAAACTTTGATAGCACCGGGTGGGTGTTGGTGACTAATCTGCAATGCCTGACATGGGCTTGGCAGAGCTGTGCTTTGTAACAAGACTGATTTTGGAAATGAGGTCCCAGGGGACAGCCGTGAGCATGTGCTCATCCTTGTCCAATAGGTACCTCCCTCCAGCTGATAACGCAGAGTTGATTTGCTTTGCAGCTGATATGCACCTCTCCTCACTGCTTGTAGCAGCATTACTCAGTTTTGCTTGGATGATTGACAGTTGGTGTAAATTCAATCCAGATAAGAATTAGGTGCTACAGACTGTGCCAACAATAATAATATTGAGAACTCTTGAAATAGTTTAGGCAGCTGTCATTAGTCAGTAAAGTGCAACTGTTGGCCTGGGATTTATGAGTCACTTCAGAGCCTTCACAGCAGCGAAGCAGCAGTTGCTGAGTGCTGATCACCACCTGCCGGATGGGGGAAAGGCCAGCTTGTGTCCCTGGAGCCGTGTGTCCGGGCTGGCTCAGCCGCAGCCGTGGCCACAGCCACCAAGCATTGCTGGGGCGTGGCCCGGCGGCAGCTTCAAACGGATAACTCGGCCGTTTGTCTGACTGTGCTGTTGGATAAACAGGATTTTTAAAATGTTTATTTAGGGTAGTTATTCTTTGCATATATTTGTCATCCTGTTTACTTTCATCCGCTTTATTTTATGGAAAAAGTAAAATAGAGGGAAAAACACTCGAATTATTTCATCTGACAAGTACACTCCTTTGTACAAACATCCCCCACAACTATCCCATTTTGGTTGAATACAAGCATTGGATAGACATGTCTTACCCGAGGAAAAGACTAGGGGTACATATTTCATTCAGTTTGAAGCACCCAGAAGCAGCAAGGGGTAGGGAGGTCAGCAGATTCTGCCTGCAAGGTGTAGCACTGCAGATTTCGATGCGATTTTAAAGCAGAAAGTTTCTCAAAGCAGCACAAAAGAGGCCATCACATATCTAAACACATTGTGAGTCTCACTTTGCATATTCTAGTCAATTTCTGTGTAATCCTGTCTCACGGCACTTCTACTTTTTTCCTTTCATATCCTTTTTCATTTCCTGTTTTTATTTTTTAAAATTTCTATCAGTTTCTTGTAAAATTATTCCTTCAGATTAAAAATCATATTAAATTTTATGAATTAACTGTGTCCTTTTCTTTAGCTTTTCATTTCAAAACCTAGTGATCCATCTCTCCTGTCACTACACTTACAGTATATTTTCAGACATTCCTTCAGAATTTCCATTTTCTATTTGCTTTTGTGGGCTTTCTGTTTAAACACACTGTTGATTTTCACTTCCACCTAAGACATAATGAGTTTTCATACACACAATGTTCTCTGTTAAATTTATAATACTTAGCTCACATCCCCTTATATTTTCAGGTATGAAGATACTGTTTTAAATTCTTTTCTGATTATTTCATTAGGATATAATCCTTCCAACCTGGGATTTCAAAAGCAACTAATTTTTTTTTGTTTGGCCCTTTTTTCCCCCTGTCTTCTGTATCTATTTTGAGGCAGCTTAAAAGGGTGCCTTTAAAAAAATCCATGAGTTAGGAGACATTGTTAAGGCCATTTCAGATGAAGACATTCAAAAGTCAATAACTATATGAAAGTGTGGCCTTAGTCAAAAGGCAAATTTTCCAGTGGCTTCAAGGGGAGTTTTCCTGGTTTAGATTTTGAAGGTGATACTTAGTTCCTTGCTTAAGGAGAAATATCCCTATTTTAATTGTCTAGACTAATTGTACATTAGACATTACTGCATTCTCCTACTTTGCATATTGCTGATTTGGGCTGTCCGGGTTTTTTTCCTTCTCTCTTCAAACTCTCTGATGTTCCTGCTTGCCTTTATCACTAAAACAGAGTTGGGCACCTACAGCATGGTTACCACTGAGTTGTCAGCAAAAACATCTATTCCCAAAATGTCAGCAATTAAGTCTAAGAGAGATTTTCTTGAGTTACTCTTCTAATGTTGGTGAACTGCATTATCTGCTATTCAAAGCTGACAATTGTCCTGACAACAACAACCTAGTTGAAAGCACAGAACTAGGATACCATCACTATAAAATGGCATATTCCCTTCTCCCTGCCTCATCCCATGTCCTACAAACCAGAGACTCAACAGGACAATCATGCATGAGCCTTTAAGTCTCTGCAACTCTCTCTTGTTAGTTTCTGCCCAGAGACTTGTTAGCGCCCCTGCTCACCATCTCCATTGTCACAAGCTGTCTCCTGCATGGTTTGGGTCTTGGTTTTCTGCCATGCACTGGCTCAAAGGCCATAGGCATTAGTAGAAGGCTGGTCTTCCTCCTGCAGAGCTACCTTCATGGTTCGTGTTTGATCTCATGGACAATGAATTTACAATGATGATGATGATCTCATTCCTGAGTTTATGTGAGATCTTTCCATTTGGAGATGTTCGTCTCTTATGTTCCTCCCCGTCATTGATGTTTCCTAATACAATTTAT
This sequence comes from Dryoscopus gambensis, assembly GCA_013389985.1. Lineage (NCBI taxonomy): Eukaryota > Metazoa > Chordata > Aves > Passeriformes > Malaconotidae > Dryoscopus > Dryoscopus gambensis. The sequence goes on from WEIT01008889.1 coordinate 59,591, forward strand.
CACAGCTAGAGACTCGCATCAAAGTTCCTTGGAGAGTTGAAAGTTTGATCTTTGCTGGTCTTAGCATCTGTGCCTGGATGTGTTACATGCCTTGTCTTCCAATGGATTGGTAACAAAATCACAGCTTGACAGCCTGCATGCAGTCCAGGGGCTGTGAGAGAAAAAATACAGGATGGAATCAACACTGCAGAAAAAAATATCCTCTCACCAGGACAGTTAGATTCTAGGATTTATATTCTCTAAGCAAAAATAATTTCCTTTGTGTTCTTCATGAGAAGATACAGAATTGTTTGAAACCTATATATGAGTCTTGACTGCATTTGAAATATTTTTCAAGTCAATATTTTGTCCTTTTCCCTTTTTTTGACTTTGTTCCACAGCATTTCATCGAAGTTCTGCAACCATCAGCACCAGTCCGGGATATACATATTTTATGCTGAAAATGATGATACAGTTGTAACAAAAAAATTCACTCTGTATGTGAGAAGTAAGTGAGAAAACTATCACTGCGAAGATTTGGCAAAGTCTGGGACTTTGTGACTGGTATTAATGGAGCTATTATGGGGTTTTTTTCATTGTCATTCCCTATTTCATTTACATAGATTTATTGTTAAAAATGGAGGATCAGAAGGCAAAAATGTGATTCTCTTCCCACTACACCACACTGCTGAAATCCAGGCACTGGGTCAGAGAAAGACACTGGATGCTTGTGGGTTGTATTTCTTGTATTGGTTAGGGGAGGAGAACAGAGAAAGGAGGAGAAAGCTATCTAGTTTTTCTTCCCTTTAGTCTACCATAAACAGGATATGAGGAGTCACTGAGAAAATTAACGCTTCTTAAAAAAATTACAAGCCTAGGAACTCAGTAAAATACAGTAACTGTATTCTATCTCTATAAAGCTGAAATGTATGTGACTGCTGCAGAAACTACATGAGATACAGAGTTGGGAGGAAACCCTTATCCCCACTAGGAGTTAGCTTTCTATGGCATGTTTATTTAATTTTTTTCCTAATGACATTTGTGAGTTAATGTAGTTAGTGTGGAGACCCTCTGGTGTGTAACTTGTATGTTTGGTCTGCAGTGCCTCGTACACTCCTGCCCACAATTCACACACATGCACAGTCTTGACCAATGCTCTCAGTTATATCAGTTCTGCCACATGACTGCAGCATCTTTGCCTTGCTCCAGGTCTGGGGGCTTTACTTGTGATATATTATTTATACAAGGATCTTCTGTGCACATTTTATATGAGTTGGACACCCAGAAATAGAGTGCCAGGGCAGTTCCAGGGCCAGCTGCTTATTCAGAAAAGCAGAAGTCAACATTTCTAATTCTGGCTCTGCCATTGTTTTGGTCTGGCTGTGCCCATACAGAGAAGTGGCTGCTCCCGTTGCCTTGCCACACTGCCATCCACAAAACCGAGGAAGGAGAAGGACTGTGAGCTGCACCCAGCTCTTAGAGTGACATGAGGTTTCTTATTTTGAAAACTGAAGCAGACCTTAGTCTCAGCAGATGTAGCATTGTCACATAAGTGTACAGGGTTTTGTCACTTGAAGTGCTGACAGAAAGTGTCTTACAGAATCATGGAACTGATTAGGTTGAAAAAGATCTTTAAAATCATAGAGTCCAACCATTAACCCAGAACTCCCAAGTATACCACTAAGCCGTGTCCTTAAGCCTTGTGTTGTCTCATTGCAGGAAAGCCTGAAATAAGGATGCAGGTGTTGTTCAAGCAGATCTCCTGTGTTGCTGAAGGTTACCCTGCCTCATCCTGGGTTTGGAGGAACTGTCATGAACTGAACTCATCCAAGTAAATAACTTTCTTTCTTTTTATTCATTGCAAAGGCTATCTGAGCTATCCTTGATTAAATGAAGACCAGCCTGTAACAAACTAAATGTAAAATGCACACTCAACTCTTTGGCCTACTCCAGGGGAACCAGATAACCAAAATTAAGGAAAGTTGGTTTTTTGGGTTTTTTTTATTGCCATCAAATGAAGTCTATAAAGATGTGTATCTCAGGCTCTTTACACCAAAATAAACCCCACAGGGTTTATATCAACAGTTAGATGGCTACAAAGTCCAATCTAAGTTTTTCTCTTAACATATCAAAGTTATAGGGATTTGGGGAATGCATTGGTTAATACAGGCTTGATTAATTGGTTAAACTTTGGTTAGAAGACCTGCTATGGTGACCTGTTACCAAAGCCACTAAAGTCAGTGGGAGTGTTTCCGGTAAAGTTAGTGAGAGTATTTCCAGTAAAGTTAGTAAGAGTGGCTCCATTTCCTCTATTTATTTAGGGCAATGAGTCAGGCTCTAAAATTTCAAATAATGCTGAAACAGCTTTGCCCTGATTTGTGACCTCTGAAGTTTTTGTTGAGGTATGCCAAAAAACTAATAATCCCATGTTGCAGAAGAATACTAGGTCAAATTTTCCTTCATAAGATTGTGGATAAACTCTTAAGTATTTATTTTAGCTGGATATAAAAAAAACCACCTAGACAATTTTATTATCCAGTCCTCTGAAAAGGCTTCCTTATATCAATCTGTTTGTGTAGAAATGGAAGAGGAAATAAACCATCCAGCTAGTTTAAAATACTCCTCAAATCATCTTTCTGGAATGAAAATGCTGTGACACGTCTGTTCTTAGGAATTTCCAAATGTAGAAGCTAGTGCAATGAGTAGAGCTGAATAAATTTTATTTATTTCTTATCTCCTCATTTTTTATGTGGAGAATAAATTAGGCAGTAAGTTGAGGAATGATAGAAACGCTAAAAGTCAAAATTATCTATGTGGACCTCCCTTCCCTCGAGTATAAAGTTCCCTCTTTCTACATTTCAGGTCTTAAATAAGGCATTAATACTCTGCATCTGGGTGGATGGAGGGTCTCCATCTTGAGTGAGAGAAACTTCGAGGTTGAAATGATGTACCTTCAGGGAAAGGAGTTAGAACTTTGACTGTGGTCATATTGCATTTATAGTTTTAGCAGTGGCTCATTTGGAGCTGCTCAGTGGTTTGAATGTTTGAGGCAAATATGAAACCAGTGGGAATAGATGAGTTACGGGGGGTTTTGGCAGTTGTGAAATTGGTGGAGGCTCCAGAGTTCAGGGGCTCCAAGTACCCTGCCAAGGCAGTGGTGGAGAGTGGGAGTGAGCCCAGTATAGGAGGTAGCTCAGTCCCTGCTGACCCTGCCATGTCCATCACCAAAACTGAGACTGGCGAGTGACCTGAAATCTCACTCTATTGCTGACAAAACCCAAACCCCTTCCCCTCTTCTCTTCCAACACTGACATAAGACATGTTTTGAAACTTTCCACCTTGTCCACTAGAAAATGTCACTGTGAGCTAAAAATCAAAACTGGCCTGCTTCCTTTTTCAGCTGCACAGAAGAAATCACAGAGGGGATTCAGAGCTTCTTGCCAGAGAGGAGATCCCTGGGGTCATGGATTTCAAGCAGTACTTTATATGTAAAGGAGACAGCAACAACCTTCTCGGTGGAGTGCTGTGCAAACAATTCCGCCGGTTCAGCCTGTGAAAAGAGTTTCATTAACCTGTCAGGTACCACAAGCCAGTGTTTTAGCAGGTTTTCTCAATTAAAGCTGGCATGGTAGAACCCACAATACTTTTTAATCTGGCTAAATGGCTGACCATGCAATGGCACCGCAGTTAAAACACGAGCTCTCTGTGTACACAGTGTCAGAAATGGTGGGCGAATGGGAGACACAACTCTCTTCTCTAGGCCCAAAGCAAAGGCCTCCCTCATTAAAATAAGCAGAAACTTAAACAGATAGGAAGTGCAGGGTGGAGCCATGGCAATGTTGGGAGCTCATTTTTTGTTTTACCTTAGTCATCCCTGCATGAAATCTGGAAGCACCATCTCTGGGAAGAACTAAAGGCACTTTGGTAGCTGGTGGCATGTGCTATCTCTTTCTACTTTCCTGTAGGACCCTATGGTGCTTCCAGAAACGCCCATGGGAACTCTCCTCACCCTGTGGAGGTCATTGCACACCCAAGCAAGGTCATGGCTGAGCCAACAGGCTCACTGAAGGGTCAATCCCTGTCTGGAAAGCAGGAGTACTGGGATAGAGACCTTCTTAAACTGTTGTAGGCAGGTGACAGAAGGTTAAGTCCTGTTGAGAAGTCTCTCCTAGTGTCAAGGGTACGACAGATTATTTCCTTTTTGAACCAGAAACTCAATACGATTATTTGCACTTTGTGCTTGTAACACCATATGTATTCCATAGAGAAAAATATTTCAGTTAGAGGGAACATGCTATGGCACCAGGAATCATTTTGAAACACCCAGGAATTTCTAGTACAGGGATTTCCTTGATCATGGATGAACAAGCAGTTTGGTGCTTTTGACTACAGCTGACAGAAGCTGTGACCACCATCACGGTTTGAGCATTCATGTTGAAATTACAATAGAAAGTAATAATAATATTTATGCTTTTAGAAACAACCAAAATATGAGGATACTTCTCATGTTTGCACACTCACCTGCCAACAAACACCTTATTCCTGTTTATGCTCGCAAAGTTCAATCCAAGGATCACACCAACACCTCCATGCACTTAAATATGTAGCTCTTTTTTTTTAAACGAAAACAGGTGTCAGAATTACCCAGAACTGAATGCCTCCTGCCCATCTTGCTTTGCATATGGCTGCATCTCACTCCCCACGCAGAGGAGGCTCAGGTGTGAGAAGGCTGCAAACTGCCAGAACTGGCCAGGGGTTCTCCTTGCATTTTCAGCTGTACACACAAACTCTGTTTCAGTGGGTAATAAATATGTGTCTTTTAAAGTTGCAGGAGCTGTTTCATCCCCTCTGGACAATGCTGCCTTCTATGTCTCTGTTGGATTTTTTCTCCTCTTGATCACTTTTGTACTTGGATTCATTTTTCTTAAATACAAAAAGGTAAAAGCAAACATAAATACCTGACCATCCTTCTTTTGTTCCTTCCGGGTTGTTTCTTCTCTAACATTTATTTATTGTGTGTTTTTTTTTCTTCCAAAGCAATTCAAGTATGAAAGCCAGTGGCAAATGATACAGATGATAGGGCCATCAGATAATGAATACATCTACATTGACTTCAGAGAATTTGAGTATGATGTAAAATGGGAATTTCCCAGGGAAAATCTGGAATTTGGTGAGCAATCCATAAGGTAAATCCCAATACTGGAGCAGTAGTCTGTGCTGTACCAGCAGCAAATAATATTGGCATTTTCTGTCTTGTAGGACAGGTGCTCGGTTCTGGGGCCTTTGGGAAAGTGGTGAATGCAACTGCTTATGGAATTAACAATGCAGGAGATTCAGTCCAGGTCGCAGTCAAAATGCTAAAAGGTATGATAAACTCTGATGACTTCCACAAGCAGTGATGTATTGTAGTACCTCCAAAGCAGAAGAAGCATTGGAAATTCCCCTTATATACAAACTTCCAGCAGTTACACCTCACAAATGCTTGGCTTTAAAATCATTTCAAAGTGCTTTCAAAACCCTGTTTCAGTTTGGGAAGGTATTGCTGAAGTGCCTTCATCCCGCAGCACGTTGCATTTTGTCCTACACACTACAGAAGGTCTGCGTCGTGTGAGGAAGTATGGAGCCTCTAAAGAGGAGAAATGCAAATCCCCAGTGCAGATTAGCCTACCAGATGTATTGGTGACAATGACCTTTGGTGTAAGGTCCCTTTTTCTTGTAGTGCTGTCCAGCTGTGGTACACCCTTTGCCTGCTGTGTCTGAGCTAGCTTGTTTCCAAAACTTCCAGCACAATTTCCTGTGGTCTATTTCCTGACGATGACACAAAACAGTTTCTTTCCACCCCTCCTTATGAATAAGGCTACTAAACCTTGAACACTCCTTTCTGCTATGGTCTGGCCTCTCTCCAAGATGTCTTGACTCCTTATAAAAGCGGTGTCCAAGAGCAAGGCTCCCTGTCAGCAAGCAGAGGAGGGCTGCCTCACTGTGTCAACTAACCACAACCCTGTTCACAGAATGCTGGAGTAGTTTACACAGGAAAAGATCTCTAGGATCACTGAGTCCAACTGTTAACCATCACTGTCAAGTCCACCACTAAACCATGTCTCTCACTGACACATCTACATGTCTTTTAAATACATTTGGGGATGGTGACTTAACCACTTTCCTGGTCAGCCTGTTCCAGTGCTTGACAACCCTTTCGGTGAAGACATTTTTCTGAATATCCAATCTAATCCTCCTCTGGCACAAACTGAAGTTGTTTCTTCTCATCCTTTGACTTGTTACTCAGGAAAAGAGACCTGTATCCACCTCACCCACCTTTTGATACATGTTGGAATGAGTTTCACACTGATACCAGCACCCTGCCCACCTGTGCGCCCACACAGTCCCTTCCTGCCAGCACTGTTGTTCAGATTTTCATCCCTCATTTGCACATGTGCATCAGTTTTATGCTTCCTTGGTCCACTCCTTTGTGGTTGTCTTTGTGGAAGCTCAACTTGATCATTTTGGTTCAGGTACCCAATTCACTGAAATCATGAGCACCAAATGCTTGTGGAAAAACAAGACTAAAGCTATTACTGAAACACAGGGTGGCCTTCTCAGCTATTGGATTGCAACTGGTTGTATGCCATATGGCTGCCATTTTTTTCTCTTAACGTTTCTCTGCAACGGGCTTGACTGCCATTTTTTCTGTGCTTGGGAACACTTTAATATACAGTTGTCATCCCTTGCCAGCTCAAGAATGACAAATGTTGGCATTTAATGACTGCTTTCCCAAGCTTTCAAATGATCCACACTCACACAAAAATTTAGTTTCCACCTTTGACTGAATCTTTTTATACTTCGGAAAGGTTTTTTTAGGATGTTCCCAAATGTGCTGTCAGTCCAATGAATTTGAAATGAAGATTTGTGTATGACAAAGCATCACAACCGTTTAATTTTTCATTTCTTTGGTGGAGATTTCCAAAGCTATGTTATTGCTTTTACAGAAAAACCTGATGCTTCAGAAAAAGATGCTCTAATGTCTGAGCTGAAAATGATGACTCACATTGGAAGCCATGAAAATATTGTGAACCTACTAGGAGCTTGCACTGTGTCAGGTAACTTGAAATTGTGGAAAAGTACCAGTTAAAACCTCTGGAATAGTGAGGACTAATTTTGCTGTTCTGTCCTGGCCCAAAATAAGATGCAGATGAACTGAAAGCAAATTTAAGGCCATGCATATGTACAGAAAAGGGTCCTTTCTGATTGTACTGTCAGGAAGTGATACAACAGTCCTTCTATAGAAGAGGATTTCCTGTTACAGTGGTGATGGTACTGGTGTGAGCCAGTTTATCAAGTGAAAAGGAAAAACTTACCTCGCGTCAGGGACTGTTGTATACATATGATTATGTTCACATAGTCTTGTTTAAATCAAACTGAACCCTCTACACATAGGAAATTGTAATTTTATTTTTTTATTCATGTGGCTCACCAAACAGTGAAGTTGTAGAATGAATGGATAAAAATAGCTAAAATTTAGACAGGAAACAAAAGAAACTGAAAACTAACAGGGCAGGAGGGACGCAGGAAAAAAGAAATGAGAGAGGTAAATAATGGAATATTTACGAAATACGGCTTTTTCCAGCCTGTCCTACCTTGCTTGACAATGACCTTCTGACAGAAATGTCCTCAGATTCATAGTCAGTCTTTCTGGGCCAGAAGTGGTGGTGCCAGTGTGAGGCTTTGCAGGATGATGTGTGACTACTCTGAGCTCCTGCTGGCTGGCCATGGATTTTATCCAAGCCTGCCTGGGTCAGGAAGTGGATGTATTTTTCCTTTCTTGGGAAAGTGTCCTGACCAGTGGTCTACTCAGACACCTTCCCTTGCAAGGTATATCCCTCATAGAGGTCCTCTCATCAAGTACTCTTGGGTTTGAGGTGGTCTTCTTGGGAAAAAAAAGGATCTCTCCAGAGCATGAAGGTAGCACAGATAGACAGAAGGATGCAGGTCAAAGGATACAAATTCACACCACCCAGATAATTAGCAGGGGCATATTTATAGCCTGTACTGTACTCCCCATTGCCATTGGAATGGGGAAGGATTTTTGCATTTCTATAAGGATTTTCAATACAGTTTGAGAGATGCACCACAAGGAAGAAGCTACACAGACTTTCCAAAGGACATTACAGTTAGTAAACAAATTCTCATTACCTGCCCATCAGTACAGCTTATCTACCTGGGAATGGAAGATGCTTGGGATGTTTTGATACAGATTAATCCTGAGGGAAAATGAAGCAGCATTAGGGCTTTAATGGGGAGGGTGCTACGAATAGCAGCAGGCATTTACATTTCCAACTATTTCAGGACCAATCTACTTGATATTTGAATACTGTTGCTATGGTGACCTTCTGAACTACTTAAGGAGCAAGAGAGAAAAGTTTCACTGGACACTGACAGATATTTTTAGACAGCAAAACTTCAGCTTTTACCACAACATCCATCAGGACAAAAACTCTAGGTAAAGCATTAAGTAACAGTTTGATACTTTTTAAAGCTGCTGTTGCTTTTTAAGCTGCATTCTCATCTGTGCTGTACGCTAGTGAAATTATTGAATTCTTGAGAATGTGCCTTCACACACTTTAATAAGCAATGCCTTGAGAGGACCTGAGATTTGATTCTCCTTATGGAGACTGCAGAAGACAAACAATCTCTTTTCTCTTTCCAGTTTTGAGACGACTCATGCCTGTGTCCAGATTTTTAGTAGTAATAGCTGTTCATGTTTTTCACTGCAAAAGAGTCTATGTGTAGAAGATTATGTGACACATTGTGTGAAACCTTTGAAAATGTGTCGCCCACTCCAGGACTGGGACTCACCTGAAGTACGGTGTGAACACAACTCTAAGCAGAGAGGATGAATTTGAAATCATGCAAAGAAGTCAAAACATAAACATGACACCTGGAGAAAATGGAACTGTGCTGTTTTCTGAGGAAGGTAAGAGATTAATTGATTACATCTTCAATAATTCTGTTATTATTGTATTTATTGTATTATTGATGGAACTAGACTAGATTCCATGACGAGGCCTCTTTCTGTCATATGTCTCTCCTCAATCCTGGTAGGAATTTTTCTTAAGAAGGATTCAACTACACTTAAGAGTAGAGGCTTATGTTCCTGCTCATGCTATACATAGTATATGAATATGAAAATACTCTCCTTTATTTTGTGTCTGAGTGAAGGATAAAAAAATGGATACTCTTTGGGATGTTGCTCTTCATAGGACCATGTGAAAATCCTTACAAAAGTCAGTGGAATTAATCAGAGAGTGAGGAAGTCCATGGAAAACTCACACATTTGATTATTTTTACAGATAAAATTAAAGATGCAAGCACACAGATGGATGAAGAAGAGGATTTTAATGTGCTCACTTTTGAAGACCTTCTTTACTTCTCTTACCAAGTTGCCAAAGGAATGGAATTTCTTGGGTCCAAATCGGTATGGTGAAAGGTAGCAAATTTTTCAGATAGAAAAGATGCTAAAAATAGGTCAGTTTATAAAAGGCAGGTTGAAGAACAGAGCCACTCCGTGGCAAGCTTGGACTATACCTCCTTCCCTGGCTTAACAGAGAAGACTGAGTTGCAGTTTTAGGCAACACCCTGAGTAAGAAGCAACTGCATGGCACATTTGTGCCTGCTCTGGCCCTGTCTCCTTGCCACCAGCAACCAGGGAGAGTCCAGCTTGGCCATTCACCAAACTATTTAAATGGAAGGAGGTGCCAGCTCGGAGAGCAGGGAATTGTCCAGCTCTGATATCAAATGCTGCAGAGTGGTAACCCTTCCTTTCCTTCTAAGTGCATTCACAGAGACCTTGCTGCCCGAAACATACTGGTGACCCATGGAAAAGTGGTGAAAATATGTGACTTTGGCCTTGCCAGAGATGTAATGAACAACTCCGACTACATCGTCAGGGGCAATGTAAGTTCATGAGTGCACTCTGGTTTTCATACCATTGTAGGAATTATAAGGAAATAAGGAAGAAAAGTTTTACATTTTGTAATTCTGTATTAGCTTTGTGCATATCTGTACAGGCAACGCAGAAATCTCACTTTTTCCTGCCCTTGGCAAATGCAAATGCTTAGCTCACAATTAAACTGATCAAGCTGGCACTGTAAATGAGATGGTACCCATGCTCTTTCTAAAGCACATTGAAATCCATTGATGGAAGTACTGGGAGTTGTTTACTGTTGTGGGCAACAACAGTTTAGGACAACATTATACGTGTGGGGGCGTGCCAGATCCTCTGGCTTTGTGAAGNGGCTTTGTGAAGAAGTACAGGACTCTCCATCTGGGCCTGTCTACGCTGGAAGTCAAAGGAAGGAAAATGGCTCTTCCAAGACTGAGCTCATCTCTTCCCTAAACAGTGATCTAAAATGGATGAGATGAATTGGCTCTTCAGAAGAGTCTATTTCTCTCTGTAATGGGAATGTCCAGGGACTGCTGACAGAGACAGAGCTTTTCACACAGCAAACATGAATTGATCATGCTGGCAGTGAGAACCACAGTGAGTCACCTAGAAAGCCTTTGTCACAGCATGACCCGCCCTCCTCTCCTCTGTCTGCACAGGCTCGATTGCCAGTCAAATGGATGGCTCCCGAAAGCATATTCGAGAGGACATACACCATGAAGAGTGATGTTTGGTCGTTTGGAATACTGCTATGGGAAATATTCTCTTTGGGTATGTTTTGCAATGGGACAAAAGAGGGGTGTTTGGTTTTGGCAGCTTCTGAATTAACATATATTCTCCGACATTTTCCACAGGTGTAAATCCTTACCCTGGTATTCAGGTTGACAAAAATTTCTACAAATTAATACAAAGTGGATTTAAAATGGACCAACCGTATTATGCTACAAAAGATATGTAAGTGTATTTCCAAGTGATGCACAGCGTGAGAATTTATACTTACTAGGTCACCCTTTGAATGACCTTTTATTTTTTGTACACTGTATCTTACCCAAAGGTAGTTGCAAAACGTGAGATCTTCCTCTAAATCTAACAAACGCTGCCTGATCCTGCAGGTTTTGTTCCAAAGCAGAAGTGATTAACACTAAAGTTTATGTGTGTATGACAAGACTAATTTATTATATTAATTGAATTGTACCTTCTTTCCCCAGGAAAATTCTTGTTCTCAGGCCATGGATTTTTTTCCCCTTTTTTTTCTTTTCCTTTTTATCTTTTTTCTTTTCTTTATGTTTGTTTGGGTCTTTTTTTCCTCAAAGCTATGTTTTTCCATATTGACTAAATTTTTGGTGGGTTTTTTTCCTACGCTTTATTTCTTAATTTAGCTTTACCAGGTTTGTTTCAGTTCCAGGTGGCTAGGGATCCTCTTAGATAAAAACTCTGCTAAGGAGGAGCTAGGGGGAAGCTAACTCTGTGCTCTCAGCACTTTATTTTCAGCCTGTGCCTCTGTGCCTGGTTGGACTGTGCCTAGAGGTAGGCCTCAGGGAACAAGAGAAGAGAAGGTGGCAGAGACCTATGAGATCTGGAACAGAGAGGAAAAGGAAGGGTTGGCTGAGCTCTTCTGGCAGGCACTTCATAGATGTTCTAGGGACACAGTGACGTACTCTGACACTGCACTGTTCTTACCATCTCCACACAAAGACTGTAATGGCATTAAAGGTGCAGGTAAATCTGACAGCTTGACTTGTGAAAGATTGCTGGGGGGGAGTTAAATATCAGGGAGCCTATTGTCCCAGTAACTTTGCAAGGGACTTTAGCAGTCAGGCACTGCACTGGTGCCTGATGAAACTGCAATATCTCTAAGGTGGTGTTTAAATTTCAGAAAGATTTTTGTGATGTCAAATTAGATAAAAAGACTTGCTGTGAAAAGTGTACTTAAGACTGCATCGTCCACAAGAAGCAGGTTTAGCCCCAAAGACAGACAGAAATTGTCTTCTTAACATTTTCTGTGTGGAAGCTGAAAAACAAACTCATCATGCCATTATGTGACAGCCAAGGTGAAATCCTGGCCCTGATACTACAAGGAGGATTTTAGTAAGGACTCTGATAAAGCCACCGTAAAGATCATTTCACCCTTTATTATTATCTTTCTGCTTCTTTTCCTCTGAGGCAACACTGTAATTCTGGCCTCTTTCTATAAAATCATTCTGATTCCCGTTCAAGTCCTGCAACTCCATGTAGTCACTTACGGAGAATCCAAGAGCTAACATGTTTTGTGTGCCATGTCTTTGCTTCTGCAGCTATTGCATGATGCAGTCCTGTTGGGCTCTTGACTCCAGAAAAAGACCCTCTTTTTCTTACCTGGTTTCCTCTCTGGCCTGTCAGCTGGCTGAGGCAGAAGGAGCAGTAAGTAAACACAGTAAGATGAACATGTGAACAATGTTTGGGTTTGGGTTTTTGTGGGATCTACATGTAGCTCCACAGGTCACGATGAGTTGAGGAATAGTGTCCTGCTTTCTATCAAAGTACACAACTGTATTATGGATACATTGCCCATGGATCCGTGTAGGAGCTTGGGGCATATTTTTCTGCCATCAGAAAGAATCCTGACCTTCCTGATGAGGATTTTCTTCCTCCCAATGCCTGCACTGGGACTCTGGAGAGCTGAAGTCTCTCAGCCTGCGCTGTGGGAAGGGGCTTCCCCTTGTACAGCAGCCAGTGCAGTCAGGTTTGGTGATGCTGGTAGCTGCCATGGGAAGGGAGCTGAGCGTGGACCAGGGGCCAGGGGGTCTCATGAGGGATCGCCATGTCATGTCCTCACAGACACAATGCTGTATGTCACTCTCAAAGGTCAAAATAATAAAGATGATCTGAGGAAGTCCTGTTCCTTCCATATCAGATATTTATCTCTTCTTCAGAGAGGATAAACAATTCCTTTCCAAACTACCAATTCCTACCTGGGTGTCCACTCTGGACTAGACACCCTATTTCCCAGTGCAGTGTCCTTGAGAACATCTTGGGGTGTGAGGAGCTATGAATGACTCTTGCCTTTGCAACATTGTGCCTCTCTGAAGGCTGTTGGAGTGGCAGAAGCTGTGAAGTGTAGAGGCAAACTAATAATCAGCTTCATAGCACTGTACCTAGGGAAAAACCTTCCTTTACAGTCCAGTGCTGTTCCTCAAACCAGCTCTTTTTAACACAGATAAGGAGTTGGTCTGTACCTGACAAGTGCCTGCTTCATGGGGAGAAGAGCAGTTTTACAAGTACAATAAATAATAACAGAAGGTATCTTTTATTTCCTCTTCCCAATTCTAGGTTTACCATAATATGAAGAAAAATGTTGCTACACACCATTCCAGCATCAAAACTAAACCAGTTTTAAGCAGGGATAAGGAATCTTTGCTGCCTCCAGTTGTGCTCCAACATGAAGATCCTCAGGTTGAAAAATAATCTGAGTTGTGGATTTGGTCTCAGTATTGTCATACTCTGTGTAGGATAAATGTTTTACACCAGCTCTAAGAAGAGAAATTGTTACCAACTGCTGCACTGTTTGCATTTCTTGTGGACCAGTCCATATGAATGTGACTTTGAGAAGAAGGTGTAATTCAGTTGTTTAAATTCAGCGAACACATCTATAGCAAGACAAGTTTTTTTGCTGCCTCTCTACAATTGAATATCTCTTTTCCTGGCGTTGTGGAAATAGTGCCTAATCAACTTATTGGATTCATACTGTTCTTGCCACATTGCAACCAAATATGAGAAAATCCTTTATTTTTTATTCAGTGTTTACAAGCATTGCCTGTGCAGCTAAGGAGAGATGGCATGATTTCCAGAAGTGCTATTCACATCTTCATCTCCAGATGTCAGTGAGTGTTGGAAAAAACTCCACTGGAGTCACCAGTTTTAGATGTCCAAATGTTAAAGTTCCATCAGTCTTGTTTTACAAGGAACTCTTAATTTGATTGTGTGTAACTGTCTTACCCTGGACATCTCAATGGCTCTGAAGTAGCTGTTGGGTGTCCAGTTCAGGTGAGTTCATTTTATCAAGATTTAGTTACTCAGGTGGCCTCTACTCAGCCAGGCTACACTCTGCAGCTGCTGATGAGAGAAAGGCACTCACAGTGAGTGAATCCTTTCTACCTAAAATAAGCATCTAAAATAACCAGGAGGAGTGATATTTGCAGATAACCTTCTACCTCCCTGGTATGGAAAATCCAGGTGGCAGTCTCCAGCTGGAAGTCTCACTTCAGCTGAGTTACAGCTAATTCCATTCATGGGGCTTTGTGTTTTATAATAGCAAATTTTAAAAAAATTAAATTTGAAGAAATTATCTTCTGTAGCCATTTAGGAGTGTTCTATCATCATGCCAAATCCACAGAATTCAGCCTGGGTGTATGAACTCTGCTGCAGTAAAATGAAAGTGTGTCTCTTTAACTTTCTCACAGGCACCCAGGATGATACCCAGAGGCTTGATGTGTTTTCAGTATAGTTCAAAAGACAGCTATTTTCATTATGAGGTTTAGGAATTCCTAAATGCAACTTCCATCATGACTAATAGGATATATTTGTCTACATCATGGTGGATGAAGATGAGAATGTATTGATTAATAGGTTTTTTTCTCTTTTACATTTTACAAGGTGCTAACTTCAGTTAGGATTTTTCAGAGGCATGTGTTATAAATTAATAACTGTTCGGACAGAATATGCTATCACAGAAATTGAGCTGCTCTTTACTAACACTGTCTGAAAATAATGTTGTAATACCATGATTATGATTTGTATATTTTTGTTAATGCTGTTAACGATTATTGATGAATCCTCAGTTTTTTAATCAGATACAAACTGCTGAAGAGCAATTTGGAGATATTTAGACAGAAATAAATTTTAACATTGCCTTCTCTGGAAAACGTGTATTATTTTTAACATACCCATAACAGTTTGAAAGTGTCCATCTGCAAGATGTCACTGTTCAGCACTGTTAGCATACAGCCTGCAGTGGCTGGACAATGGGGGTTGAGCGTCTTGTGCAGACAGGAGTTTTCAGCCTTCAGAGTTAGAGGAACCTAATGCTGAACTGGTCACTTTCAAGCCTGGCTGGCCCTAGAAACTAAGCAGATGTGAACTTGGCTCAAAGAGGAGCAGCTGGGAATCCCCTATACTTAAAAACATGCCAGGGAGTTGTGTCACATGTTTTTCCACAAGACTGAAAAAGACCTGGAAGTAGATCACCCGGCCCCATCATCCCTGCTGAGCTGAGACTTGGGAATACAAAGGCAAATAGAGAATCTTGGAGCAAGTACAATTCCTCATGATTCACTCATGAAAAGCTGCTCAGGCAGCACAGCACTCTGTGAGGAAGGGTGATCAGGAGAAAAACCCTCGTGTAAGGGCTGAACATGTGGGGAGTTGTGCACCTGCTTCTCCACATGAAAGAGAGAGATGGAACAAAGCTACAGGAGGTGTTGAGTGAAAAATAATTTCTTTTAGGACATTTCCTTTCTATGGTGCTTCCAACACAACTTAGCAAAGTGGTGGTCCACTCCTGAGGCTTATGCAGAGCCACAGACAGTGCTGTTTAGGGAGCAGTTTCATGATTCTTGAAGGGAAATGCCCACATTTCTCTCATTAGGATCCAGACCTCTAATCTGTGCCTCCCACAGCACGTTGTCAGGAGAAAGTGATGAATTCCCTCTGTAGTGAATGGAGAGAATTAAGCCTGTTTGAAGACCTCCAACAGAGACCCCTCTAGTCTAAGGTGGATGCCTTAAGTTAGGCACAGACTGACAAAGATTCAGTAATCATTAATCCGGGAAGAAGAGAAATGGAAGGGATTGAGGTCAGTTAAAAGCCCCGAAGGGCAAAGGACATAGAGCTCTCCCTCGTAGCAGTAACAGAAATAAGAAGAAAGATAATTTGACAACCCAAGCTGAAAGACAGGATGGCGCTGGGAATCTGCCCGAATTTGCTTTGCCCTCTACCTGCAAGAGCACACCTCGGAGCCGGCAGCCCTGTCCCGAGGAGCTGTCCCGGCGGGATGCCCGGGCACAAGCGGCCCCGTTCCGCCGCCGCAGCCGGCACTAGATGGAGCTCCGCGACCGCGGCTGCCGGGCGGCCGGGGCCGAGGGGCGCTGGACACGGGACAAGGAGCAGGGCTGGCGCTCAGCATGGGCCAGCCGCGGTGTCTGGACCAGAGCTACGGGAGAGTCGGAGTAGGGCTGGGGATGCGGGTGTCGGTCAAAAGGACTCCACAGCCAAAACCTCGTAGCACTGACTGGATAAGCTCCGCACCAGCACAAACCACTCAGCCCCCATCCTCAGAGCATTTTCCCAAACAACCATGTCCGTGTGTCACAGGCAGCAGGGATCAAAAAATTAAGAGATCCTTCTCTGTCCCGATCAAGAGAAACTGGAAGTGCTTCTCTGACACATCATGCTTTTGGGTTTGGGATACCTGGGATAGGCTCTGTGGGGTCCCTCTGAGAGAAGCTAGGATTAACCATGTGTTAAACCAGAAGAGAACAGCAGAAGTGACCCTGCCATGCATGCTAGCAGTGGCTTTCAGTCCACATGTTCATGGAGGGAACTGTGAAAGGCGATGAAGAAATCCAAGGTCGTAGTTTCTCCAGAGTTGTTTGCAGACAGGTTATTTTTTAAGAGGCAAACTTTCTGCTGGAAATTATTTCAGGGGCAAAAAAATCAAAGCAGACTGAAGATGAGTGGATCCCATGGAGCTGGATACACCAAATCTCAGCTTCCTGAAATGCTTTGCAATGATGAGATAAATAGTGCAGCTGCTCACGGCAGGGATCCTGCCTTATAGGTCACTGACTGATTAAAATGTAGGTGTTTCATTATGTGCTGGAAAACTGATAGAGTTACACTCCTAGAAGTGTAGGTGCCCTGGGGCACAATCTGGTTCAGATCTCAGCTGAGAAGGCATTTTGAAGACCTGTTTGTGGAGAGAGGTGGGAAAGTGGTGATACTTCTGTGGTCACCCCACAGAGGCACATAAAGAGTGGGATCCAGGTCATTTAAACACTGCTTAGTTGGGATGAAAATAGACAGGAGACAGTGACAGTGACCCACTCCTGCTGCCATGTATTACCTACACCTATTCATGATATTTTGCACCACAGCTAGCCTTTGACACTTAGTTTTGGCTTCCCAGAGAAGCCTCCTTTGAGCTGCACTAGGGTTTCTCTCCCTTCATGCTGTATGCTGTGTGTGCGTCACCATCTTCCAGCTGAAAAATCCCGAGAAGTTACTTCTAATGACAGCCCTCCAGTCCCACCAGTGCCATGACAGCCCTATCTCCAGAGGAGGGTTGGAGGCTTCAGATCCTAAAAAGCAACAGGTGCCTAACTCTAGTTTCCAACATATTTCTCTTGGAGAAGCGATTACGTGATGTGTACTGGGTTCTCCTTCGCAAAAGCCTCCTGTGTGTAGGGTTGCCTTGAGTGAGGAGGGGCTGTGAATTTAAACTGAGGCAGAGCTGGGCTAGTCCCTGGCAGCTGAGTCACAGAGGACAGCCTGGGGGAGGGGAGTGCAGGCCACAGCTGGGAAGCTGGCTCTGGGTCTGCCTGGCACTACCTTCCACTCCTCTGGGGGCTTCTTTTCAGACCAGAAAAAAACTGTGGTGAGACTCCTTTTCCCTCTCAGGTACTAGAATAAAACAGCTGGGAGCAAATGGGAGATGGTGGAGAGCAGTCAGGTACCAATTTCTCCTTGGAGCCAGAAGGACTTAGAGTTTCGGTTGGAGGGTACAGGTTTGTACCTGAGAAAGATGAGTCTTCTTCTGCCTTCCTACAGATCCATCATAAAGCAAGGTCCCATGTGGGAGCCTTGGCCTGCTCCCTGCCAGGCCAAAGAACTGCTTGGCACTTGCCTGCTTTGGACTCCTCTATTTCCTGGTGTGAAATATGATCCACAAAGCACCATTGCCCTGCAGAGATGTGCAGAACCATGGTCTTCCAAACAACAAACCATCTACACGGGTCAGCAACTCCCTGTGCCTTTGCTCACTGAAGGAGTTTGTAGGATTGGGCTTGCCATTGAACGCAAGGCTGAGGGAGACAGTGGTATGGGGCAACTACCCCAGAGTGTCTTGCCAAGGAAGCGCCTGGAGCAGAGGGAATGAGGGGGAAAAATCGGCAAGAGCTGCAGGTTGTCGAGCTGGAGACAACACACCCAAGGGGTGTGCATCACCTCCCTGCTAAGGTTTCAAAGCTGGGAGATGTAAAAAACTAGTCAGTGAGGAAAGCAGCGAAGGCATCAGCCTTCATATTGCCCGTGGGAGGGGGTGACGGCCCGGGGGCACACTGGTGGCAAATGCGTCAAACGATTTCACAGCTCAAATTCGATGTTTTGTTTGGCACGGGAGCCGACACTCGTGTTAGTGGCTCCATCCCACCAACTGGGCCGGGGCTTGCAGTTTCCCGGGGAGCGACGTGGCTCTGGGCGAGGGCTGGGACACCAGGGAGCAACCTCTGCCTCGGTGTCCCGGGCCGGCCGTGCCCCGCCGCGAAGCCGAGAGTGTGAGGCTGGGCAGCACGGCGCTCCCACTGCATCCCCTGCCGGGCGCTGCCGGG
>WEIT01008889.1:86111-103941 GCA_013389985.1 Dryoscopus gambensis
GGCCGGGCCGGGGGGCACGGTGGGAGCGGCCCCCGCGACGCACTACACCGCCCCGCGGGGCCGGCCGTGTGTACAGGTGTACAGTGTATGTGTCTCGTCGTCCGGGGGAAGCGTGTCCATCGCTTTATTAATATTATTATTATTATGCTTGGGTGCATTTTTTTACCCTGGAATTTGTTAGAAAAAGTGGGGGCACTGCCTGCCAGTCAACCCCCGGTATATCTCAGGGATTGGTCCAAAAGACCTTAGAAATGTTGTAGGGCTAATGATGAATTTTAGCAGGAAAAAAAAAATTAAAGCACATTTTTTTTATTTTATATTTTATTTTATTTTTTTCTTGCAACCATGAATATGCAAAACGTTCATTCTGCCCTAAGGGTCAGAGCAGACAAGATAAGGCACTGTTTAAACGTTCAGAAGTGAATTGCTTAACGTTAGACACTTGTAAAAGAGCCCATAAATCCAGTGCAGATAGTCATCCATCCAGATTTATTAGCTGCAGTGCAGAGAAATTGAAAGAATTTTGTCTCTTGTGAAAAAGGTGTCCTGTCATGCCGGACTGAGAAGCCTTGTTTGCATGTGCAATGTCCCCTTGGTTAAACTATGTGCTGTTTCTCACATCCTTACAATTTCTGTCTTGTTGGGGGGAGGCTGGGGCTTTCAGTTGATTTTCCAAAGTTCCCTTGATTTTCTCAGCTTTATGTAGGCTTCATCACAGCTCCATCAGAAGCAGAAATCCTTGAAAGAGTCTGTGCTATAGCAGAGCCTACTTTGCACAGGCTGTGGCCCATTTCCACATGCTGGCTGGATGGAGGGGACCAGAGTAGAGATGCCAAATGACTCACTTAGCCAGAGATGAAAACAAGAAAAGTCCAGCTGATTTGGCCAAATCGCCCTGGCTGTTTGCCATATGCACTTCTTACTTAAGGGTGGGAGAAGCCCAGCTGTGAAGTGAGGCCAGGTTGGAGCAGCCATGCTGCAGACAGTGCCCTTGGCTGAGTGTGGAGCCAGCTCATGTGGGCCCAGACCCTGGCAGGGATGGGAGCACTGTCCAGCCCCAAACATGGTACGTGGATTATTGATTTCTCCAGGATTTAGGCCCATGCTGTTCAGTTTTTCTCATCAAATTTATTTAAGTTATTCCATTTACCTTCTTTGGGGCATTTTTTTCCTTGTTGAAGCTTTTCTTATCTTTTTGCTAAAAGCCAAAGCTAAATGCCAGCAGAATCTACAGAACTGCATGGGGAGAATGGTTTGGTCAGGGCCTGACCCTACTGACAAGGCAGCTCTCTCTGCCTAAGGGAGCTTGGGGAAATGGAAGGCACCAGCCCCAAAGCCTCTGCACTGCATTTTGTCTGCATGCAGCTCCATGCCTTGCCAGGCCAGGGGCTGGCAGTCTGACAACCAACATGTGGCCATGCAAACCTGATCCAGGGCTCCTATGCCTGGGAGAAGACTTTGGTGGGAGGTAGCAGCTCTGGTGCAAGGAACCTGCTTGATTTTCTGCTGCGTATGTGGTCTCTGAAGTGGGTCTGGCTGGGAAACATGGGTGCAGCACCAAAGCAGCTAGGCTCATTGCGCTTGGGCTTGACACACAGCACGCCCTGCTGGGTCCCATGTCCGTGGTTCACTCCTGATCAGGGGGACGCAGGAGCCAGATTCATCCTTCTGCGACTCTAAACGGTCCTTGGATCATTCTGGAGGAGCTGCTGGGGACAACTAAAGCTGAGCAGCACCCAAACCGAGGGTCTAGGCTCTGCAGCAGCAGCCCTAAACCTGCGCAGAGCAGTTTGCACCAGGCTCTCCGAGCTAGAAGGGCTTTGCAGGCGCCACGACCCACTCCTCCCTCTGCACTGTGCCCGGGCACGAGGGCTCTCGGGCGGCAGCAACAGGGCGCAACAGCCGCGGGCGGGGCCGCCCCTTCGAGGATGTCCTCTGGCGCCCGGGGCCACCCCCGCAGCATTGATCCCAGCCCGGCTGCTGCCGGAGCTGCTGCGCGTTGCTGCGATACGCCTGTCAATAAACCCTGTTTGGATTGTGGAGCAGAGCGCAAGGTTTGTTTGTTTAGTGGTTAGAGGTTCAAAAGTCGGCATTGTCCCACTGCAAATGAGCACAAGTTTTTTCTCCCTAAGGAAAAGCTGGCTGTGCTGAGTGGGAGGGAGAGATATCGGTGGGCCCTTTTATTTGCTTCCAGGAATAATTAATGGCAGTGAGAAAAAAGATGACCACGGAGTTATGAAAGACCATTGATAAGTAAATTAATCACAAAGGATCTGGGGGTGTAAGAGGTGCTGCTTGTTGAGGTTTTATTGGCATTTACCCAAGCCCATGGGACTGGGGCGACACGGAACTGGCAGAATCCAGGACTCCTTACTGCGGTGGTGGCACACAGTTGCCCCTGGCACCAGCCCAGGCATGGCAACACTTGGGACAGTCCCGGTAATCCTTCAGCAGTGTGCTTTCTGGGTTGGGGTTTTTTAAAGCTGGGAGTGTGAAAATTTCCTTCTTACCTGTAGGACTTTTGAGAAAGAAAGCTGCCCTCATTGACGTGAACTGCTTGATTTCCACAGAAGTTTTTTCTCCTAAAAGTTCATTAGAGACATATAAACAAGCCTGACACATTTTAAACATCCCCATTCCAGATCTCTTGCTCTGCCTGTTAGCAAGCATTCACCTTCTGAGCTCTCCTCAAATCCTTGACTCTGGCAATGTAGAACTCAGATTTCTGAGTGTAAGAAGCAACTAAAACCAAGCAAACCATATCCACTCCAATTTCAAATATGTCCTGCCTCCCATCCCCAAGCAAGCAAACCACCAGCCCTCTGTCTTCCTTTATATTCCTCATGCACCACAAAGGAGTATGAAAAGGAAAAAATTGGGTGTCCTGTTTATTTGAGTGGGTATTTACAGGCACCTGGATCAGTCCATAGCTGAACCATGACATTGAACCAGAAGATCTGTTTGTCAGAGGTGACCCCCCCGATCAATCCGTCGGTGTTTTCAATTCTCACAGAGCTCCTTGCTGTCCTGCAGCAGCAAGCCAAGACAGATCAGTGGGGCTCAACAGGTCAGAGCTGCTGCACCTTGCTTGCCTGATGGGAGCTGGAGCAGAAGTCCATGAAAAAAAAAAATCCAGAAAATCAGAAGGTTTGGCCCCAAATTTGCAGGATGGAAATCCTCTGCTCTCCCTCTCTTGTCAGATTTTCCTGCTCCTATCACTGTACAATAACAAACCAGTTAAGATTCCTTCTCTTGGATTAACTGTAAGGCAAGTATCAGTTTCTCAAAAAAAGCTCTTTGAGTTTGGGGCAAGGGACAACAATATGTGTCATAGCGCATCATGGGAAGAACAGTAAGGTCCTTAGAGGACTTGGATGGCATCTAGAGCAAATGTCTGCTTTCTCCTATCTGAAGTATCTTTTAGGGGCATTTTATGTGTCCTCAGTCTGATGGCTGAGCACTCTGGATCTGCAGGATGAAGACAGTAAGCTTTTTAAAAAATAATAAAAATTAAAATCTTGCATTAGGAGTAAGGAACCTTCTTAGGAGTAGCAACATCTTCTGACCTATTCTCCATCCAGCTTTTTGCCCACACAAGTGACCTCTGTGAGACAGGTTGTTTCCATCTGTGGGTGAAGCAGCGGCTAGAAGCACATATCCCAGCCATCTAACAGAGGGCAGAGCCCATCCTTCAGAAACTGAGGGGTGTTTGCTATGGCTGACTGAAATCATGGCTCCAGAGGACTGTGTGAGGCCATAGGTGTCTCTTTGCTACTCCATCAGCAGCTGGTGTGGAAAAGGAAATCATGGAGTTTACAATTCCGTTGACACAGCTCTGCTGTGTCATAGCCAAAATTCACGACCAAATACTTTCCCTCGGTTCCACACAAGTAATGGAGCTGTGTGCTGAAGTTTAGAGCTGCTAGAGCTGAAAGCAAACCTTGAATTGATGCCAGAGAAGCAGCACTGGAGGCCTTCCAGGAAGCAAACAGCTTGTAACAAAAGTCAGCAGGACACAAGTCTGTGGAGGGCAGTCCCACTGCACAGGTAGCTCAGCGAGAGAACAAGGCCACCTTGGAGTGAGAGGTCGTGGGATGTGTGGCCTGATGCAGCAGAGTAGAGGTGCCAAGGAGGTGCATGCTAGGAATCTCCCTAGCAAAACAGCTCTGGTTACAGTCAGAAAGCCATGGCAGAGAAGTGTCAGGAACCTCTGGGGACAGATGAGAACAAACTCTCCCAGAAGCCTTAGCAGCCTTCTGGGCTTTGCTCCAGAACAGCTCTCTGATGGAGCAGGCTGTTCCCGCTCTCCTCAGTGATGAGGAAGGGCTGCTTCCTTCTCAGCTGCACGTTCGGCCATGCTGTGACTCAGGTGAACACAGTTTCCTCTAATTAATATCACAGCTTCTGCAATGCCCCCAGTTCCATTCTCAGTTTTTGACACTTTCAGATGTCAAACTTACCCTCCTTGAACGAGGGCAACAGAGAGTTACTTGCAAAGAAACAGGAAAAATCTGAGCTATTCACAAAAACAAACAGTTTGTTGCCAGGAGACTGGAATTAGAGACCTGGGAATCCCTTTCAAGCCCTGCATTTCTGAATTGAGGTATCATCTCTTTTGAAATAACACCCACCGGATCCTGAGATGACACCCATTGGATCCCCTTGTTTCAAAGTAGGTACAGGAAAACAGAGGATGAAAACTGATGGATGATTCTTATTACATGTTCATACGGATGTCTAGATACCAAGCTGTGGGCATTCATTATGCTCCAGTCCAATTAACCATTGGCAAGTAACAGGAGTAATTTTCTTTTTGCTCCTAATTTCCTCTAATTAAAGTATCAACTAAGCTAACATAATATCTAATGTAATCTGTATAATAGATAATCTATTTAATGTAATAGCTAACCTATTGGTCCAGGTAGATGTTTCAATTCAATTTTTCAAATTATGGGAAGTTCATCATTACCTTTCTTAAGTGTGCTTCATAGAATCATATAATAGTGTGGGTTGGAAGGGACCTTTAAAACTCATCTAGGTCCTACTGCCCTGCAATGAGCAGGGACATCTTCAAATGGATCACGTTGCTCAGGGCCCCATCCAACCTGACCTTGACTGTTTCCAGGGATGGGGCATCCACCCCTCTCTGAACAGTCCATGCCCTTCATGCCTTTTTTGGGAAACAAGTTCCAGAGTGTTTCACCACCCTCATTGTAAAAATGTCTTCCTTATATCTGGTATAAATGCAGCCTCCTTTAGTTTAAATTTCTAACAGCTCATTTCCAACTTGCTGATCCCTAGCACCTGAGCTGGACTGAAGAAAATGAGAAAGATGCCAAAGGTAATATCTGCACCTCAGTGCCCCCGCAGCCAGCTGCAACAGGCAGGGTTGGGGGAAAAAAACCCACTGCTTTTAGTGCTATTCCAAAAGAGGAGAACAAGCCAAACAGAACACATGGAACTTCCCTGCTTTCAGCATTCTTCTTCCCTTAATCACTCAGGTATTTTTGGGCAGCTGTCGCAAGCTCATGCAGTTTTGCTTTTGAGTCAGATCCTGTTCTCCTGACATGTCTTGCAGCCTTCCATGGAGTCACAGCCTGTCCTGCAGATAACTTGCGTAGACCCGAAGACCTTTGTGAGAGAAAAGCTGCCTTATCTCCTGCATTCTTTGGAAAGGGATGTTCCTCGCTGCTCTGTCCCCTCCTCTGCTGGCAGACAAGACAAGTTTTCAGCCTTGGAAACTGAGATTGGTTGTGGTCTAACTTTTCCATGCCATGGTCTGACCATGCAAACTGAAAGATCACTTGGGGCTACAAGACTTGCTTGGTCTCTTGCCTCCCTGAGCGACAACAGCTAGGGCTTTCAACAAAGGCTTCCTCGTAATCAAGTCCTTGGAGAACATCCTGATGCAAAACTTGAAAAGAAACCAGGTGCATGATTTAGGGCGCTCCACATTCAGGTGGATCTCAGGATTTTTAAGATCACAGTTTTGCTTTTAGGCACCCCAAGTGCAGTATGGGCAAGACATGGACACCAAGAGGCCTTCTGAGCCTCCAAAGGCATTTAAACTCCTAAATCAAGCAAGAGTCAAGAGGTATAAATATCCAAGATTTTTCTTCCTTTTTCCACAATTTGAAAATGAGCTAATTACTCTCATGGAGATTGTTGGAAGTGATATAAAGAGCAGTGCAACAGTTAACTGCTGAGGTCTCTTTAAAGATAACTCAAACTTTTGATTATGATTTAGGGCAATTCCAGTCCTCACTTGATCTAGGGTTTTTGTTGGGGTTTTTTTGGTTTGGTTTTTTTTTGTTTTTTTGTTTTTTTTATTTGTAAAATTTCAGGTGAGATGGAATTTACACTGGTGAGAATCGTTTCCTATCCATAATACCAAAGAATTTTTATTCCATTTTAAAATAAAAATGTGCTATTTTAAGAATAATCAAGCCACTCATTTTTCATACATATTAAGTGCATAGGTGTATGTTGTTTTTCTGGCAATTATGCTTAATTTTAGATCTTCTTTCATCCCCACCAAGATGCTTATACGCATCTACAGAGGCGGAGGTAGAGCTAACCAAGGAGCTAACCTTTTCAGATTCGGAGATCTGAAAAGGGGTCTCTGAAAATATCTTGCGCAACTACTCCCAGGAATGTAGTGACTCAGAAGAAAAAGCGACTTTCGCTTATCAGGAGTGCATTTCTTCCTCGAGGACTTCAGTCTAGAAACATGATCCTTTTTTCTGTTCCCAGTAATGACGTCCTGGTCTTCCAAGGCCAGAGCAACACTTTGGACCCACTCTTTCATTCTCAGTCACTCCCTCACCAATCTCCTATCGTGGCTCCAAAGGTGTTTTCCATCCTCGGAGGCTTGGTCTCCTGCCGGTAAAACATGCCGTTTGTTATCTCTCTGCCTGTGGGGACATGTTCCTGAATTGGAGCAGGAAAACATCGACACTGGCCTAAGGACAGCAGCTGCTCAAGCAGGGGCAGATGGGGCTGGCATGGCGAGGGTCCAGCAGTCCAGCAAAGTCTGTGGTGGTCCAGAGTCTGGGGGGATTCAGCCTGCTCCTATGCACATCCCTACTCAGGCATCCTACCATGGGCACCTGACAACCTGCCTCCTTCCCTCTTGGCCTAGGAAAGTGCTCCTATATGCTCCACGGGCTGGGAGCTACTATCACACAAATATCCTGGTGCTGACCCCTTATGCAAGAGACAGCAAAATTCAAGTGTAGAACGAGAAAGAAAAGAAGGAATTATCCTGTCTCAGAGATAAGGAGATTACTTCTGCCACGGTAAGGGAAAGAGCAGGGGCTGCAGTGCCAAGTGCTCCAGGAGGCAGGGCATGCCCTCAGTGGTACCTGCTGCCACCCTGCTGAGAGGGAGCCCAGGCACAGCTACTGCAGGCAGCAGCGCCACTCACTCTGACCTGGCAGCTACCTGTGCTCCGGGAGGTTCCTGTGGTCTGTGATGTGCTCTGAGGCCCAGAGCAAAGGGAGAACCTGCTGAGAGGGACACAGGTAAATGCTCCACAGCAGCTTGCGGAGCCCACAAAAAACAAGGAAGGAAGGAAGGAAGGAAAGAAGGAAGGGAGAGCCCAGCAGCCACTGCTCCTTTCCAGGCAGGTCCCTCACAGTGTCTCACCATGCCACTCCCTTCCCTGTCCATCCAACCTGCTCAACTCACTGGTCCCTTCCTGACAGTCCAGGAAAACGCAAGGGCCAGTATGAAGTGTTAGGAGCACAGTCAGCACAAAACGATGATTCATGCTGAAGGAAGCAGCAGTGTGTTTTTATCTGACTTTAAATGTTTAACCTCGCTCAGTCTACTTTTCCTTTGTGAACATCATGCTCTATGTATGCTGTTTTACAAGAGACACGAGACTGTTTTCTCCCAAATCAGCACGTGCTCAGATCCCTTCAGCAGTGCTCTTCAAATTCAAGTCAGTCCTGGCGCAGAGTCAGCCTGGCTCCCAGATTCTGCACTGCTCTGGCATCCTGCAGCATCAAACCCCTTGAACAGAATACTTGTCTCACAAAGTCAGGATCGATGTAGTCACATTCCTTCACTCTCACGGAAATTCTCTGAAGTCATCCAGAACCAGCTTAGGTGACAGAAATCTTCCTTTCTGTAGTCAAGTTGCCCATTTGATAAGCGAAGGTAGGCCTGAATTTCTACATCTGTCCTCAAAAATTGAAAAGTGCCAGGAAATATTCCTGGGCACTGCAGCTCAATCAGCTGGGTTAGTAAATGGCTGGCGTGGTCCACAGCCAGCTGTTGGCTTGGGCCAGCTTTTGCTTTCCTAGGAAACTTCTGGGCAGAGATTTAGAGATAGGGCAAGCAATAGACTGTTTTCAGGATGGGCTTTACGTACAGCCACCCTGTTCTAGAGGGTAACATAGAGGTCACCTGCATTTGGTGACTGTTTGGTGACGGCTGGGCTCAGCGCTGAGGAGTGATCTTGGCGTATGCACGATTTATGGGAGTACTCAGATTCCTAAGGGGCATTGAAATCATGTGAGCCAGGTCCAGAAAAGTGTTCCTGCTTGTGGTTTTTTGTAAGAAGACCCAGATACCTGGAGACATGAGCACTTCTAGTGAAATATCCCAGGAGATCCACTCCTTTCTGTTTATATCCTCAGCAGGAAGGCAAAAGCACCAGACTGGGGTAGATGCTCCAGCTGAGCTGAACTCACAGGACTGATTCCTGATGTTATTGCCAACACACCGCCCAGCACTGTGCCTGTGCAGTTAGTAGGGCTGAACCACCAGGATGACACCAGCTGCCAGCACCCATCCGCCTGCTCCAACCTGCTGGCACGCCGGCCAAGAGCAACCTGAGCCTTTGGTTTCAGCCGGAAATTGCTACCTGTTGCCTCACCGCCAAAATTGTTCTCTTTGCAGCATCTCTGTGTCGCAGGGCTCGCATGGGTTCGGGACGTGCTCCCAGGAGCAGGGGAGGCAGGAAGGCAGGAAGGAAGGAAGGCAGGAAGGAAGGAAGGAAGGNGGGGATGCCAGCGAGGTTCTCCGGGCTGGGGTTGCGTTCTGCCAGCCCCCACATGCCCTGCTGAGTAGTTGCCATCAGCGTCGCGCCTGCGGAGGTGACTCGCAGACACCAGACCTGGCGGTGCGAAATGAGTTTCCGGCTCCGAACTGTGTTACTGTCCTAATCTGACCTCACAAGAGGAGTCTGGCACATCCTCCCTCCCCTCTCACAGCTTGTGCCACCAGGGATCGATATAAAGGGTTTGAAATTGCTCAGCATCCGTTTCCCACCAGGCAGCACAGCAGCATCGAGCACAATTCCACTTGTCTTCTTCCCTCTGCAGTGTTTTTCCTTTCTTCTGGTACTTGTTGCTACTGCAATACAAGAAGACATCAGCCAGTGCTGCCATATAAAACACGACCTCATGGAGCAGAACCTGCCAATGGCTCTGGCACCATCTGGAGAGTCCTGGTGGCACTAAAGAAAGCCTTTATATGTCCTACATCAACCATGTTTGAATGGCTGAACAAATCCCTCCTCCTCCTCACTTTTCTATCCTCAGTTCTCCACATTCATAGTACTACTGATATCCTCTTTTACAGCTGCTGCTCAAGAATATAGTCCAAAGCCCATTCAGATAGTCCCATTGGCTGCAGTTAGCTTTGGACCATGGCCTAGATCTCCTTTGCTGGCTCTTGGCTTTATGCCTCTTCCAAGCCCTCACTTGGAACAGTCTCTGCCTCTCTGAAGGCTCCCTTTCATCAAATTTCCCTTAGTCCTCCCTCTTTCAGGATGTCTCTCTACACTGAGTAAGTGATGGCTTCAGAAAGCATATTGGGATGTAGCAGGGGCCATCTAAGAGATGGCAGAAGATGGAGAGATTCCTGGCAAAGGGGGATATCTTCTGGAGTGGCAGCAGGGTAGTTAAGGTGGCCAACAGCCAAGATGTGTCAGGCCTCAAAAGGAAACTTAAGCAGGGCGAGGGAACTCTTCTAGTAGCTGTGCTGCACCCGTGGCCCCATGGGTAACTCTCCTCTGCTTCCCTGCCTGCTTCTCTTTGGCCTCCAGATCCTGCAGAAGCTCCTGCTTCATGTCAAAGGTAGCGCAGGTGCATGTGTGTGGTGAGCTGTTTCCGAAATGAAAGACATGACACTTTTTGCAGGATGATGAGTATTTTGTTGGATTGGTGAGTTGAGCTGTCTCATCCAGCTGCTTCTGTTTGCTACAGAAACAGGAGGCAGAGAGGGAGCACTAGGATTTCGGATTAATGTGACGTGCCACTGCACCCTCAGATAGGGGTGTGACAGCTTCCTGGCTCTTGCCCATCCATTTCTGCTGTCCAACTCTGCCCTTGCCTGATGGTTCCTCCACTTTTATCATTGCTTTCTGCTCCATGTTTTATTCCATGTAGACCTGAAGGAGAGAGGAGGCTTGAAAGCAGACTGTTCCTCTTCTCCTCCTCTCTGCCACTCTTCTGGCTCCCAGCTACAATTCCTTCCTTACAGCATGAAGGGAAGTCTCTTTAGTTGTTCCCTCCCTGGGTGTTTTTAAGTTCCTGCTGCATCTTCCTCCGTCATCCACTCCCTGCTCCATAACCAGGCACAGTGCCAGGCTGGCATTGCAGAGGCATGCAGACGGAACACCACATCTCCCTTGAGCTGACTTCCCCACCTTGATGCAGACACGGCCTGCAGGTGTCAGCTTGTCCCTTCCTAGGTCCTGATGTCAGCCTGTAAGAGCCCTGTCTCTCCTGAGCCTCCCTCCCACCACTCGCCCCAGTGTTTATAGATCTACAGCCAGTGAAGAATGAAGCCCTGACCTATCTAGTGACCACATCTGGAGGAGAAGCATGGATGCTAAGATTCTCCAACAAGCTATCACTGCTCCCAGCCCTCCGTAACCTGATGGCTGGGACTCCATGGTGAGGGTGGGATATTCCAGATCTTCCACGAGCAGTACTGCTGTGTGGCTTACCTCACTCCTCAGAGCCAAGTTGAGAGGATGGGATAAAAGGAGGCATAGGGGCAAATGGGACTTTGCTGGAGCAGGACATAAATCTGCCACCCTAAAAGGATTTTTATCTCCCACATCTCTGCAGATTTTCTGACAATTTCCAGTGCCTGCATCTAAAGGATTCTGGATTATTTTTCACGGGAACTGTGAGGTAGCTCTGTAAGACTTTTTGCCAAAAAAGAGCTTCACTTAGAGCCCTGAGAAAGCAGGACTCTTAAGTACCTGATTTGTCATAACCAGGGACAGCTGGAACAAACCCAGCATGTAACAGTGAATAAACACTACTGCAGAGCAACTGCATTAAATGGAAATGTCTGCCAGAATCACAACACTCCCCTTTAGTGTATGGACCAGGAGGAATGTGGAGACAGGTGAGAAAACTCCATCACATTACAAGGGGGGAATTAAGCTTCTGCAAGAAAGGTGCAAGCTGCAATTAACAGCTAAGCAAAACACACAAAGCACCTGGTTTCTGTATCATGACTTTTCTCTAGAAGCCAAATGGCATTCCCAGCTAATGACCTCATTGGTGTCATAATCCTGTAGCTGCTGAGGTCTTGGCATTACATCAGTTGCCTTTTTCTTCACCCTTCTCCATTAATGCCTCCCTCTGGCTTCTCCCCATAACAAACCAACTGCTTCTGGCTTCACTTGCCTCTCTTCTGACCCCTCCTGCTTTCAGTGCCAGCTCATCCTTCTGCCTTTCCGCTCACTGACAGTGTTGCCTTCCATCACTATCTGGAGTACCATTCCTTTACTTGCCTTGTAGGCCCATCCTGTCCAGCTTCTGCGTTTGAGCTCTGGGAATCTGCTTTCAGTAATTCTCGAAAAGGTCTCTAATAAGGCAGAAGTTGCCTGGAAAATTAATTTTCTTCACCAAAACTTTTCCTCTGGCTTCTTGGGGGGCTGTTTTAAAGAGAAGCACATTGTTGTCTCCTTGCTTATTAGGGCAAGAAACCATAGGCTATACCTGCAATATGTAAGACTGGTGTGATGCTAGGAAAATGCACTCATGGTAGGAGTAACGATGCGCTGGAGCAGAGACGATTGGGGAATCTGCAGCTGTGTAGCCCTTAGTGAAGAGAATAGAACAACATGTCTGAAGTGATCTTACTTTGGGCAGAAGAATAGGGTAGAAAGCTCAGTGGTTCCAGTTTCACTTCTCTTTTTGCTCCCACCGGGATGGTCCTAAGGAATCGCTTCTTTGTCATGAAAGGGTCATGCAACTCTACACTTTATGGTCCTTTCCTCTGCTTTTACTTCCATCTAATCTCATGTACAGCTCAAAATGCTCTCTTGCACACCTGCCATCAGATGCACCTCTTCCTATTTGAAGTGAAACTGTCTCACTGAAATATGTGGGATGAATATAACAAACCATCAATTATGTGGCAGCAGAGGGTGAAGTTGTGAACAGGTTTTCAATCACAACTCCAGGAACCAGCTTGACTTTAACGACAAGTTCTACCACATCCATTCCAGGGTAAAGGATTTGACGCCTTCAAAGTAAAAGGGATTTCCCCCTGCTCCCCCTTTTTTGACAATTTTCATTTTTTGGATAAAAATTCAGCTTGCAGAATGGATTAAAAAAAAATAATCCCAAAACAGGACTTGCTATTCTGCCATCTTATCTTGAGCAATGTCACCTCATGCAGTCTCACCCTTAGCCAAATACTGACTCACCACCAAGGGCTTAGCAGCGGAAAGGGAGAGAGGGCATACCAGATGAGAGATCAGCTCTCCTGGCTGGAATCTTGGCAGGGAGTGAGAGGCACGTGTTTGAATCAGAGGGACTGGACAGTTGTGCTGAAATGTAGTTAAAAGTCAGGATGCGAGGGGGCTGCTCTGCCCCTGCTTGCTGCAGGGAGGTGCAGCCTCCTCTTCAGGAGGGCTTGTGTTCAAACCATGACTTGGAGCCCTATGATGCCCCACCCAGCTGAGGCTCCCAGCAGGTAACTGTTTGCTTTTCTCTGGAGAAGGGTTTGGGCCCAGGGAAGTGGTGTTCAAACACAAGTCCCTGCACAGTCCAGGACCTCCCCTGGCTCCACCTTGGTCCTGAGACAGCTTCGTCTCCCAGCACAGGCTGTGGGTGCCCTCCGTTCTCTCCAAGGGGAGCTCCATCCCCTATTTCTGACTTCTTACAACAGTGAAGTCACTAACCTCTGCCTGCTTCTGCTCAGTGCTTTGAGGGCTGCAGGGAATGTCCAAAGCAGCCACAGCTGAACAGATAATGGCTCACACTGCCCAGGCTCAAACAAAACCCCAGAGAGCTACCAGTCACTCTTGAAGACAGCTCTTCCAGTATCCACTGCCAAGTCTAGCCCTGGAAGTGGAGACACAAACCCTTATACCCTCTGCTTTCTAAGCCTGCTGGATGTGTTTTACTTTTTAATCTTAAATCACTGTGCCAAGAGTTCTTTGGGCAGATGCTTTTCTCCTCTTGGGTCTGGGTCAAAGACCAGGGAGAAAATGAAGCTTCCACTGTCAGCAGCTCATTGTTCCTATTGTTCTCTGCTATGAGACAAAGCCCAGCAACTCCCTCTTTGCCAGTGCTCCTTGGCAAATGCATTGCATTTGCAGTGGTCATTGCAATCTTCCTGCCTTGTTGGTCCAGCTCACCTACATGTCCAGAAAACTCTTCCCATTCAATCTATTTTTGGGTTGTTCATAAAGAATATGCCGGTTTGCAAAAGCACCTGCCTCTTGTGGCCAGTAAATCCTTGTGGATGAAGCCAGACATCAGGGGTCCTGTGAACATGCCTAAAGGCACCTCGTGCAGAAGGAGCAAAACTGCAGCCTTTCCTCCTGGCAGTGGTGCTGCTGCTGGAAGCAAATGATTTCTGGAACAAGCCCTGATATGAGGCAGCGAGTGCGTCAGACCTTATAGTAGAGGAACCACGTGTTTGAGTTTCCTACTCCATGAATGAAGCTGGCCAGGCCTGATTAATCACCAAGGCATGCTGGGGAGAGAGAGGGACTGGCTCATTTCCTCTGCATTTTATTTGTTCCTGCATATGTTGAGATCCCAAAAGTGCTGGGGAACAGATGAGCTGCATACCAGGACAGCAAGTGGTGGGAGGAGAGGAGATGGAGAAAGGCAGAGATCAGGAGAAGCCTTGCCTCCAAGCACTCTCCCCTTTGCTCCACCATTCTTTGCACTTGCAGCTAAAGCACTGCTGGGGCACACTTGTGCTGGCATAGTGCACAGAAAGACTGTAAAAGGAGCTGGAAGCCAGTGGGACAGGAGGAATGATGATAAGTGTTGAATGTAAGTAGGTGAAGTGTAGGGTAAGTGAAAGTAGATAGTGTTCGCTACTAACACAGATATTGCAGTGTTTCCACATTTCATTTCATTTCGTTTCGTT
This sequence comes from Dryoscopus gambensis, assembly GCA_013389985.1. Classification (NCBI taxonomy): domain Eukaryota; kingdom Metazoa; phylum Chordata; class Aves; order Passeriformes; family Malaconotidae; genus Dryoscopus; species Dryoscopus gambensis. Next base: position 100,479 of record WEIT01008889.1, read on the forward strand.
TAATTTAATTTAATTTAATTTAATTTCATTTCATTTCATTTCATTTTCCTCCCTAGATTTCTTCCTGATTGCTACAAAAAACATCCTTGAAGATCTGGCCATTCCTATCCTCATCCATGGAAGAAGAAAGCAGAAAGGGACTCTGAAAGCCTTTCTGAGTCAGTTTTTTGGAAGCCGTGTGTGCTTGTGTGTTTCTATGGCTTGCCTATGCTTATGGGAAAAGGTCTAATAAGAACAACCCTCTAAGCTATAACGAGTGAAGGGAGCACCACGGCATTTCTTTCCACTCTCAAAACAAGCCTTGAAACTCAGCACTTAACCCTCAGCCAACTCTGCCCTGTGTGGAGAACAGACTATGAGGTGCATTGCCCAGGCCACCAGGCCCTGCGTTGGTGGTTGTTGCAGGGCTGGCATCCCATTCCTGGTTGTACTTCAAAGCACCAAAGCCTTCCTGAGCAATGTTTCTTCTCTCAGCCTGCAACATCTCTCTTCAGCTGTATTCATGGCAGCAGCAGCAACCACAGAGTGGGAGGTAGCAGCCTTCAGTGTCTGACTGGAAAGTCTTTCACACCTTAGGTTAAATCACTGCTTTCAGAATTGATTTATGGGCATAATTAACCATAAATGGAGAGATTTTCCAGCAAAAATGTGAGTTTGTAATAGAGGAGACAAGTATAGCCTTGCAATCCTACTTTTCCTGTGGCCATTGCTGCAGGGTTGTGGGACACGGTCCTGTTGGGCAGGAGGTAAAGCAGGGGTTAGCACAGGGTGTGCAGGAGGTCCTGTTTCCCTTGCCCAGCCTCTCCAAGCATGGTGGCAGCATGGCCCCAGCAGGGCTGCAGATGCAGCTCCACAGGTGGCAGCAGACTCTGGCCCCAAGCTGCTGCCAGGCTTTGCCCAGCAGTGTGCCATTCACCTTAGATGCTCAGCCCTGCTCGGAGGAAGGAGAGGTCCTGCCCCTGTGGTCTTTCACGGGATAGCAGTCAATTTCTCAGTAGCCCAGAAGCGGGAGAACACTTTCCCTGCAGTACTGGGGGATGAATCTGAGCAAACCAGGAGCAGCAAAGGTGTTGCCTGTGCAAAGCTCAATCTAGACTTGCAGCCTCACCATCTTCCCTGGAGCCACAGGTAAAATTGATGTCTCCATAGCTCCCGATGGATGCCATAGCCAGGTGCACCAAGGGACAGGAAAATTGCCCTGGATCTTGCTCAGTTTTTCTTTAAAATAATTAACACTGAACACATACAATTTTGGGGGACATACCTCTCCCACACCTGCCTAAAGGACTTCACTATTGCCCAAGAAGGAAATAAAAAGACTTTCACACTTTTTATGTCTTGCCTAATTTAAAAAGTATTTTGAGAATGTTTTGTGGAAATCCTATCCTAGGGTTAAAGGTGATTACATATAAATCATAAACTATTTCATAAGGGGAGGTGTCTCCTAGGTAGGTGGATATATCTGGACAACAGGTTTTGGTGAGATGACACAGCTCAAGAACTTTAGTGAGCTTGTAACTCTCCAGGTCAGCGTTGCTTTGCCCCAGCACTGTGTAGGGCTGGCTGGTCTGTCAGGTGAAGTTACCGTGAATCTTTAGCTCTGCAACATCCCAGAGCTGTCTTGATTTAGTTAACTTTAATTTTTCCATTGGTGCAGTTGTAAAAAGGGTGAAAAAAAAATATATACATACGTAAGTGCTAAACCAATCAACTATGTCAGCTCTTAGAAGAAAAATGCTTTATTCATTAAAACTAAGCCATGCAGTTCTGATTCTGCTTCTACTAATAAAAACACCTTGGCACCGTGGTCAAACGATTCATATCAGTTGTGCACCCTTTTCATTTTCAGAGCAGTGCACAAAGAAAATCAAACCTGAATGCACTATAGTAAAGAAAGGACAGGCAGCGTTTCAGCTACCGTGTCTGCTGCTCAGCCAGGACAATGTGGTCTACGAATCTTAGAATAAAATCGAGGTACTTTGTTTGAGAGCCGTCATTTCCGCAAATGGATCTGCTTTTATAGTGGCTCCCGAACTGTAATGTCAGTGCCAGACATCATAAAAGGTACGTGGCAATTGTTCCACTTCATGTTACCAGTGACAGGTTAATGCTAATGAATAGTGATTAAAAATTCTGAGGTTTAAAAATGGCTTCATGTCCCCCAGAAGTTTAGCAAATGTTACTTTAATTAATATGGTGCTTTGCTTCTTAAGCAGAACAGCTTTATTTGAATTTTGCTCATATAGTGATTAGTAAAAGTTCTCACTCATTGCGTTTTGATGAATAGGGATATACAGGTTCGGATGATAAATTTCTCAGGCAACTTGCAGGAAAAATTACCAGAAATACGCCTGTTTGCACACAGATCTTAATGTTCCCAGAGGAAAGAAAAGCAATAGACAAATTACCCCTTCAGTTCAAGTCTCCACCATAGTGTTAGAAGTTTCATGTAAGACGGGGAAACCCCAAAGAGCTGTGCCAAGCTATGTGCTCTCCCCCTCGCTTTCAGCCGAGGGACTGGGAACATCCTCTGGCCAGGGTGCGACAGGTTGTCCTCCTCCTCATTTTCCTCCTCCCATGGCACTCCCGGGCCCGCAGCGCGGGAGGGACTGTGGCGGTCCCCGAGGGATGCTCGAGGGATTGCTGCTGCCGAGTACAGGGCAGGAACCTCCCCGTCGAGGAGAGAAGGCAGATCCGCCTGACCGACAGCAAACCGGACAGTTCCTACTTCCTTCCAACAGGTGTTTCTGTTTCTAGTTCGGCTGTGATTTGTTCCCCACTTAGCTGGAGTTCCCGCCGTTGTCGGGACGGGGAAGCTGTTCCTGGCAGCAGGGGAAGCAGGCTGCGCCCGGGGCGGCCGGCGCGGACTCCGCTACCAATATCCCCGCAGGGAAGCCCCGGCCGGGCTCTCCCCGCTCCAACCCGGAGGAGCCGAGCTCTCCCGCACGCCGGGCCGGGCCGAAAAATACCACCCAGGAAAAGTCCCCGGTGCTCTGCAGTGTCTCGGGAGGCGGCCGGCCCGCAGCCTCTGCTGGGCTGTAAAAACAAGTCTGCAGAGAAACACCACGCATAGAGCCACGCCGGGACAGGAGCTCGTGCTGCAGAGAGGTTTCTCTTCTCCAAGGCAGAGTCCGAGCTTGCGAAGGAGTTGGAAGTGAGGCAGGAGCTTTTTCCCAAAGGACAACGTCCCTGGGACCAGCCCTACCCCCCAGATACATCACGCTGCCCGGAGAGCGCGCGCACCACTTCTTCTGTTGCATCCCTGGGCTCGCATTCACCCCTCGAAGAGGCGAGCGCAGCCCTGGAGCCGCGGAGCTCCCCGGAGCCCAGACGGGCGCGGAGCCGCGGGCAGCAGCGCAGGGTCCCCGCAGCCGCTGGCGGAGCCCGGAGGAGGGTCTGGCTACCTGTGCCAGTCATCGGGAGCCGGTCATCGGGGGGAGACAAATCCTGCCCGCAGGACACG
>WEIT01008889.1:104129-127590 GCA_013389985.1 Dryoscopus gambensis
CCTTCTCCGTGCACCCATGGTTGCACACACCGTCGGTGGCCACCTGAGACCCTCTTTCCCCGGGGGAAGCTGTCCCGTAGGGCTCGCTGCGGCGCGGGCGGCCCGGGGGAGCGGGGCCCAGCTCGCCGCCATCCCGGCGGCTCCCTGCAGCCTCCTCCGGCGTTAGGGCCCACAGCGAGCCTCTCCTTGTCATAGCTGGACATCTTGTATTTACTTCCCGGAGGACGCGAGTTTCAGAGTGGGGGCACCAAGTTTCCCATGGGGAAGGCGGGAGTGGGTCGGCACGGCGCGGCACGGCACGGCACGGCACGGCGGAGGGAAGCCGGCGCCAGCCTCTCGGCTCTTTTCCATGTCCCATCCTTTTCCTCGTCCCGGGCCGTCGGGCTCCCCGCGGCTCACCGAGAGTCCTGCTGCCTTCTGGGGACTAGACTGGGGGCGAGAAGGTCCCTGGAGGCTCCCGAGGGAAGGTTCTCGGCGGGGCATGGCTGGAGATCCTCCTTGGTCTGGAGCCCCCCAGAAGACACCACGCAGTCTTGCTCGGGGTCATTGCTGTTGCCCACCCCTCGCTTTTTGTCTTCTTCTTTCTTCCACTTCATCCGCCGGTTCTGGAACCAGATCTTGATGTGCCTCTCGGTCAAGTTCAACATGACAGCCAGCTCCACCCGCCGCGGCCTGGAGATGTACTTGTTGAAGAGAAACTCCTTCTCCAGTTCCAGCAGCTGCGCCCGCGTGTACGCCGTCCTCGTCCGCTTGTTCTCCTCCGGTTCCACCACATAGGATCCCCCTGGAGAGAAGCAAGAGTCAGCCTGGGCCTGCCCGGCCGCCCCCTCGGGCTGCGGGGACCACGTCTCAGGACCCCTGCAAGGTGCAGAGGATGTGCGGGGGAAAGCAAGTGGGGTGAGGGGTGGCCTGCGGGAGCTCTCCGGCTGGGCACAGTGAGGTGGTGCTGCTGGCGGCAGTCACAACTGCTGTTGTTTTATTTTACAATAACTTAATATTTTTTTAACAACTATTTGGATGAGGTTTTCAGGGAAACGCCATCTCTGGAGCCGAGGGGAAAGCTCACGTGCCCCCGTTTGTGTGACAGTGAAAGCTTAGAAGGGCTCCCGGATCCAGGGCTGCAACTGTTCAAGTTCGTGTTAAAATAAAATAAAAAATTAAAAGTTTTTAAAAAAAGTAAAAGAAAAATAAACAAAAAAAAAACAAACCAAAAAAACCTCCACCACACGCGCACAAACCAAAGCAAAATGGAAAAATTTAACCCCTCAAAAGAAAATCTCCAAAAAACCCCAACGCACCAAAATACCCCGCTAAAACAAAACAAACAAAACAATAATAATTATAATAATTAGTGGGCCGCAGCCGCTCCATTTCACCAAGCTGATGAAACGTTGGGTTTCTTGTTGCCGTAAAAAGCGGCAGCAAGCGGGATCGCTGTTCCCAGCGCGGCCGCCGCAGTCCTGCATGCGCACTGAGGCGCGGGGAGCACAGGCTGTCGCATCGAGCGGGGCCGGAGGTGGGCACGGAAACTCAGGGCCACTTTTGCCAGCGCCAGCGCCCCTCTGGGCACGCTTTTGGCGTTGATATCATCTGCGGGGAACGGTGCTTTAAACAGCCAGAATGAAATAATAATTTCCAGAGAGCTACGCGGACTCTCCCACTGCTCATCTTCCTATTCCCATGATTCTGTATTTAGATATACAATGACTGTAAATGTAAACTTATGTATAAAACCTATATATGTATTTAAAAATATATTTAAATACACATATAATGTTTACAAAGTGATGTGTATGTATGTGCGTATATAAATAAATATTAAAATCAATGTATATATGTGTAAAAATGTTGGTAAATCTAAACCTATGTACATACCCGTTTGCATGAGTTTGTATCTGAAAAAAAAAAATTGTTCTGTTACTTTAAACTAAACTGGAGCTACCAGGGAGGCGGAACGCCCGGGGTCTGTCGGAGGGCCGAGGCCGGTCGGGCCCCGGGACAAGGCCGGCAAGCCTGGGGCAGGCGTGTGGCACCGGGCCGGGCTCGGTCTCCCTGGGCGCCTTTCCTTGGCAATAACAGAGCGAAGCCCCACAGCATCCAAGGACGCCTAAATCCCAAGGGTTTCCATGAAAAATAAATCTGGGGCCGTATAGTTTGCCACAAACACAGTATAAAATATGCCACGGTTTCGCTGTGAGCGCTCTGTCGCGCTCGGCACAGCGCGGTGCCCCTTTCTCTTCCTGCGGCGTGCTCCGCCAGGAACCCTGCGCACTCATCGCACCGACCGGGTCATGCACGGCCCCTGCCTGCTCCTCCCGGGAGGGCTGGGACAACAGGCAAGAATTTTAGGCTTCCACGGGGAAAGTTTCGCTTTCCTGCTGGTTTTGTCATTCCTCGGGTACAGGAGAAAGAGAAAAAAAGGTGTAGTTCAAAAGTTTGGCTTATTATTATTATTATTATTATTATTATTCCCGAAATTCACTCAACTCAAGGAGTAAGATCTGATTTTCTCTCTTTCTCTTCCCACCTGCCCTCCTGGCACAATCCCTGCCGCCGTGTCCGCGGCCTGGGGCAGCGCGCTCTTTTACCTTTGTGGGCGGATGCTCCTCTGGGGAGACTGGGGACCGCCACCTGTCCCTCCCTCCCCCTCGGCCTGCCCCATGCAATTCCCAAACTATTTCGTGGAGATTTTAATACTCCGGTCCTTTCTCCAACTGTCTATTTGAACAAAGCCATTAATATAATATTTGCCGTATAGGCGTGACGGAGGCGCAGGACACGATAACATTGTGCAGGCAGAGACAGAAATATTGCTGGGCAGCGGAACTTTCTGCCTAGATAGAGTTTCTTCCCCTCACTGGCAACTCTGTTTCGTTTGTGCATTGTTTTCCCTGCCCTGCTTTTTTCACTTGGAGAGGTGCAGTTGTGGCTAAAACCCGCCGGGGAGCAGAAAGAGTAGGATAGAGGGGCCAGGAGGGGAGATGGGCTTCACGCCGGGGAGAGCCGATAGGCAGCCGANCCCTCCCGCCAGCCCTGCCTGCCGCTTCCCCTCCCGCTCCACATCGCAGGTGTCTTCGCGACGTGGCCCCCGCTCGGAGCTCAACGCGCCCGCGGCGACACCGTGCTCCCCGAGGAAGCAGCTCCCGGGAGGCGTCCCAGCGTCCCAGCTTGGCCACAATTAGTTAATCGGTGAAAAATAATTCGTTAATAATTGCTGAGGCGCAGGGAGCGGTGAGCCCGCCGGCGGGGACTGGAGTGCCAGCTCCCTCCCCAGTGTTCCACCCAACACCAGCAGCCCCAGAGCAGTGGTTCTGGAGAGGCTGGCGAGGGGGAAACGACCCTCCAGGACCTCTCCACACTACATCCGAGCGGCGGGAGCGGGACCGGTGTAAGGGAGGGCTCCTGACCGCCGAGCGGGACAGAAGCAAAGGGGAGGAGGGGCAGAGGGATGCGGCGGGGCTTACCGGTCCACTGTCCCTTCCAGGCGTGCGATTTGGTGGACTTCATCCAGGCGAAAGGCACCTGCACTCGGGGCTCCTCTACAGCCCCCGTGTCCGCCCCGTCTGCGAAAGGCAGCGCGTCCTGGTGGGGAGGAGGAAGATGAGGGTGGTGATGGTGATGAAGGTGGGAGACCCCGGCATCTTCAGTGATGGGGGGCACCTCGTAAGGTGAAATGTCTGGCGGGCTGCCTTGCTCGAGAGCCCCTAAGGCGCTGGGATAAGGAGTNNATAGGGGTTCTGTTGCGGCCTGCCCATGTCCGGGCGGGCGGGGGGGCTGGGGTTGTAGTCCTGCGCCTGGGCTCTCTGAAACGCACACGACTCCTTGTAGAGCTGCGCCGAGGCGTAATACTGCTCCTCGGTGTTCATGGCGAGCGGGGCCAAGGGGGCTTCGCAGCTTAGGGACACATGGGCTGCTCCAGCTCCCGGAGCCCGGGATGCCTCTTTGACAGCTGGCGGCCCCGCCGGGCCCCACCGCCCTGCCCGGCTCCCGCCGCCTCCCCATAGGCGCCTCTCCCCCACGTGAGCCCTCCCGCAACCCTCCGGGGCGGGGCGCCGGCCGTAAGAGGCCACCTGGGGTGGCCCTGGTCCCGCAATCCCCTTCCTTCCCCTCAACCGGGCGGGCCCCGGGACCCACTATCTTCCTGCCGGGTGTTGCTCCCTGCTTTGGAGTGAGGAGCCCCGCGGCGGTGGGCTTGCGGCGCCGGGTTTGCGGGGCCAGGCAGGGGCTCCGGGGATTGCGCCGATGCGCGGGGCGCTCCGGGACGGATGGTCCTTAAACACATCTTTTCCTTGTGCCCCTCGCTTGCCCCGGAGCGGCTCATCCCCCAGCGACCCCCGGGCGCGGAGAGGAAAACCCTCGGAAGGCCGGGGTAGACTCGGCTCCTGGAGGGGTTTAGCGACAGGGCACTTTTGGCTGCGAGGGCATCTCGCCTAGGGATGTGGGTGTCCAGGGACGGGCAGGGCGCTCCCTCGGGGGTATCCGTGTTCCGGAGCCCTGGGCGAAGGCCAGCACCGACCGGACGGGGTCCACAATGCTATCACCAGAGCGAGCGATAGGCAGCAGATTGTTTGTCCAAGGGGTAAATTTGGGAGCCTTCCCCGCGGCTTGGGCTGCAATGTGTTGACCCTCGGAGATAATGTGCTCCGAGCTGGTGCCGGTTGACTTGGTGACGAGGCTATGAGGAGGCGGAGAGCTACCGAAAGGGACAAAGATCATTTCCCTGCCTCCCTGCGCTCGGCCCGGCCGCCGCTCTCTCCTGCTCGGGTGCAGGCACGTTTGCTATCTGCCCAGCCCGCCTCCTCTCGCCGCCGCTTCCCCGACACCGGGGCTCCGGCTGCCGCCGTCGGGGCACGCTCCCCCGGCTCCGTGTAGGGCGGGTGAAGACGGCTCGGCTCGGCTCGGCTCGGCCAGTGCTGATGCATGCCCTGAGCGGCAGGGCAGGAGGGTCTCGGTCCTTCGCTCCTGCGCCCGGTTCCGCACGATCATAAACCCGCCCAGTCCATTACACTCTGAGTTTCCTCTCTGAACTCACGCGGGTCCCCCATCTCTTAGAAAGCACACTGAGCCTTTGATTCAATATTGAGCCATTAAGCGATTGCTTTCCCAAGCCATTTAACAGCAGCTCTTATGGATAAATAAACAAAAAAGGCTGTAAACCAATTATAGTGCGGATAGGGAAAAAGTATTTTATTAGCGGGAATTACAGATAGACATGGCTGCTGCTCGGGCTCCCTGCGCCCAGCACCAGCCCCCTCCATCCCCTGGCATTCCGGGCAGGGTACGTGGACCGGCGGGGATCGCAGTGTGCGGCCAGCGGGGATGCGCGGCCCCGTTCGTGGTGGTTCCCCCAACCGCGCCCGCGATGCCTCCACTCGGGTCTCTTGCAGGCATGGGTGTCCTTTGATCCGGAGACGTCTTGTGCCCCGACCCCAGAGCAGCACCCACAGCCCCTTCCCCAGAGATCTGTTACCTGGAGCATTTACTGCTCCGGCTTTTCGCGGGGAACTGGAGCTGACAAACAAACCCGAGGCCATAAAACCCAGGGCAAATTGATTCATCTCCTGGGAGGAACATTACCCGGTGTCTTAATGCGGTCCTCTCTCTATAACGAACGTTTCTAAACAGAGCAAACACTTCACCCTCCAAAGCAAATGAATTTCGTATAATTTAGAGCTAATTCTCTTTCATTCTGCCTGCGTGAGCAGGCGATAAGGGCACGCTTTGCCGTTCTGACAACAAGGTGGCGAGCTGCAGCGCAGGAAAAGGGCCCCGCTGGGTATCCTGGCACTGAGGACCCCGACCCCCGGTCCTGGGGGTGGTGATGTCCAGCAGCCTGAGGTTCCCGGGGAAGGTGAGCCCGGCTGGAGCCAGATCCCGGGGATCCTCTGCTTGCTCTTCCACCTGAAATGCAATCACTGATACTTGGCTTGAGTCCTTCCACAGCTGTGGGTTCCCAGGAGAAACCTCTGAGCAGTGAATGGGTCCCACTGGAGTGGAAAACGATCCATTTGATGTGGAAAATGGGTGATGGAGGAGGCTGATGGAAATTACATTATTGGCCAACGGCCCCGCTTGGCCCAGAACTGGGCTCTGCAGACACAAATGTGTCCCTAAGAGTGGTCTATATGCATCGCCCGAGAGAGTTGCAGCAGGGTGTGCATATGAGATAAGACACCAAAACATCTTCTACTAAACTCCCAGAATTTTCTGCTCCAAGGATTTTCTGAGTGCTATGAATGTAATAGTCCTCAGCTGATTTTTCCACATTTTAAGTCTCCCCTGAAACTTTATGTAAACATTTTGCCTCCCACCACCTTGCAGCAAAGTGTTCCCCAAATTAATTGCTGCCATGTGAGACTGTTGACCCTGCATCTGACTGCATCTGAACAGTCTTAATTTTCCAACCAGAAGAACCTTGAGATATATCGGCACAATGCAAGAAATTAAAAGATGCATCCTTGCCTCTAGCTCGTATGTGGACTTTTGTGAGCCCAGGTTCTCCTGTATATGCATTGTCATCGCCCTGCTGAGAACCTCCCCTGTCTTTACTCCCCAAGACTGGTTTTGGCAGGCTTGAACTGCCAAGAAACTTGGCCCTCCTCAGTCTGTAACTGCACAGAAAAAATGGCTGATACAAACATCTTTATTCCCACTGATGTACAGTCAAGTTGTAACCATTGAAAACAGAGAAAAGTAATGCTTTTGCATGTTGCACACAGGAACAAATTAACAATGGATCGGGTAGATTTCCCCTCACCTTAAAGCCTGTCTAGGTGTATGCATCTGGAGGTCCTGTACTTTACCTTCTCTAGGAAGTTTTAAGCAGAAGTCCCTCATAACTTGGGGATATTTATGGCTGGCATGTTTGCTAAATCACCCAACTTCATCCATGGAGCTGGAAAGCTCACACTTCCAGCTCAGTGTTATGTCTGATGCATGGTCCCAAAATCATTAATACAGTTGTAGTTCAGGCTGAGAACAACCTCCAGATTTTAATATCTCCAGAGGAAACTCCACAAGCACTCTGGGCAGCTTGTTTCAGTGTTCTGTCCCCCTCAAAGCAAGGGCAATTTTTCCTCATATTCAAATGGAATGTCCCATGTTTCAGTCTGTGCCTCTTGCCCCTTGTCTTGTCACTGAACACCACTGAAAAGTCTGACCCCATCCTCTGACGCTCATCCTTGAGATATTTGTACGCATAAACAAAATTTCTTATAGTAAGCTTGCTAGTCCAAGAGATTAAACAAAAATGAATCCATGATTCTGTACCAGTAATTAAAGGAAGACTGTGATAGCAGCAGTGTTAAGTAGAACAGCGGGTTGTAGTTATCCTCAACACAAGCACAGGATTTCAGATATTCAAGTAGCAGTGACAAATGCTTCAGGTACTCAGCTGCTTCCATCCTAGAGTAACATCACACAATAACTGCACTGCAATACTTGAGTTACCATATTAGATTCAAGTATGTTTTAAGGACTTGTTAAGATCTGATCACATTCCTCTAGCCTGGTGTTTGTCTGACAGAGAAGAGACAATCTGCATGGTTAAATCTTATTCCATATTATATGAAGCCTCAAACATTGCAATGTAATATAAATCTCTGAATGGCCAGGGGTTTGGAAAGCAAAGTCGCATGCCTAATGTCAAATCTATGTGGTTTTAAAATGTATGCCAAAGTATACAATATGCCTCTTGAAATTCAAGGGCATTTGCAATGTTCCCACCTCTAAATGGTTAATACAGGGGTTCAGTGTGAGTCACTGTACTTTGGAAGTCTTCCCCAGTAGTGTCTGACAGACATCACTGCAGGCTGCTGACATCAGTGAAATGCAAAGCCATCTGGATGCAGTATTAGTTTTTTCCCCTAGGAAAGGTGACAGGAGCATTTTGTTTGCTTTTCAACACAAAAAATTTGTGAACTCCTACTCAATTAGCTCCCTTTCCTGCTATAACTTACAATAGTTTTATCATTCCCCCCACCACTCTGAGTGTCTAACTGGAGTGTAAAATAGTAAGGTGTATAGATCAGTCACAATTCTTAAAGTAATCTGGTTTGATTTCCCCTATCTGTATAATATTTAATGACTTCTCAGTGCTCAAACACTTTTCTGGAATCCACATTTAGACAGAAAAGAAGTACTGAAGGTGAGTGGAGCATATTCACAATAATCTCTTTTTCTCTCTCATCTGTGCTCAAACCAACACGGGAAAACTCTACCCATGGCGAGGGACTGCAGTGGGAGAAGTTGACTGGGAAACAGAGCTTTCCCAGGGATTGATTTTTAACCCCCCACCATGGCTGTATCTAGCAGAAAGGTAACCTTTCACAAAGCTGGTTAATAATCAATAACCATGTGAAAACAAATCTGTCTTTCCCTCTTGGAGCTAACGATAAAAATGAGAGCACAAACTATTCCACCTGCCCTAAAGTAAGACTGGTTCATCAGCTTTTTTTTTTGGCAAGAAGCCTTTTTTAGGCCTCGGAGCGATTCAGCATTGGTACATGGCAGCTTCAGTTTGCTCTTCCCACCACACATCAGCTTCTTCACACTGCAGGTGTGAGAGAGAGAGCTTGAGCTGCAGGAAGACATGTTTACGCAACCATTTTAAATGAGACCTTGTCCAGGAAATATACAGGGAATTTGCGTTGGGAAGGCTGAGAATAGTAAAGTCTTTTATGTATGTAGTCTCTTTTTTCACTTTCTAATTTATACCTTTGAATTTTTTTTCCATCTTCCCCAAAATTATTATTTCATTACCACCAGGGAAGCACAATATCATTGTCTTGTACGAAGAGTTGAGGAAGTACTTTTGAATACTGTAAACCTTCCCACTGAAAACGCAGCTGTTTCATGTTGTTTCCCCCACACAGCTTTCTATTTTCTACTTAATGTTTATTATACCAGATAAGAGCAGAAAAAAAATAATATGCATATGCACATATATATATATATGCGCACATATATATATATGCACATGTATCCAGAAAGTTACAGCTAGAGGAATTCAGGGTAGAACCATCAGCCTGAAAGAACTCCTCCTCACATCCCCTGACTGCTTGATTTTTTCCCCTAGACCCCAGGGGCACATCAGGTTTGGGGCTCAGACAGAACCTGGCCACACAGGTGGCACCTGGCAGTTCTCACCATAGTCCTCCCTTCGTTTGTCCATTGTAACTTTGTTGGACTTCAACTATTTGAGTTGAAATTTTCCATTCTGTATCTCTACCTCTCACCAAACATGTGGGGAAACTTCCTTTAAAATTGTTTGGACTGGTATGAAAGTGAAGCTGAGAAGCCCTGACACACAGTAGCTGCCCGTGTGGGGAGGGTATGCAGTCGTTGCCTCCTCCGCAAGTCTCTGAAAGCAAAAGTGACAATGTATGGCCAATCTCAAACAAGAGTAGAAGACAGGAATTGCTGACATCTGGAGACAGCAACCCTGCACAGATTTTTCCTGCCCTGTTTTCTTAGCTGCTGTGTTTCTTTGCTGGATTTCGGTATGTTAGAATTCCTGCTGGGATGTTGTCCCACAGCAATGTCTCTCTAGACCAATCTCTCTGGGCAAAGTTGCCTACATTTACTCAAACTTTGAACTGCTGCATATCACACAGGTTCCACAGATACATCTTAAAACTTAGCAGCCAAGTCTTTTAGGTGTTGACAACAGTGAGCAGAACCCTGCCCTGGACCTCCGGAGTGAATGAGAGCTCACTGTGTGGCAGTTGTGATAATGAGCCCTGCAGCTGAAAAGCTGGGAGGCATTCCTCATACTTCATCCTCCAGCCCTGGGCATGGAGGAAGAAGGTGATTTATGCAAAAGACATGTAAGGTGATCACCCTTCAGAGAAAAGCATTTGAAGGTCCACTTCCTCCTCCCTGCCCATAGTGAAAAACATGGGTCTAGAGGCCAGGAGAGAGGGAGGGTGTGCTCTCACCATCCCTCCACCCAAGTGGGAAGCAGGACCTGGGCTGTGCTCCAGCAGGTCTGACCAAAGGGAGATGATGTAACCTTGACAAATCTCTTGGGTTAAATTTTCCAGAATGGGTTTCCAGTTGCAAACACATTGCTTTTCTGGGCAGCTGGTCTGCAGCAGCTCAAGGAACTCCCAAGAGAAGGAGAAGATTTTGGGGAGTCTGGTTGTGAACACCCAGTGACACAAGAACTGGGCTCTGGAAGTGTCTTGACCCCCTCCAGTGCTGTCCACACAGGCTTTTTCTTAGCTGATGGGTCCAGTAGCACTTCTGAGCACTTCAAGTAGACACTAAGAACTAGTGGGGACTTTTCAGCCTTGTGAGACTTGATCTAACATGGATTTCAGAAGGTATTTATGTGGTTATGCAGTGACTGAAATCCATTTAAAAATCAAGGCACCAGATTTCATTCTTCCCTCTGTAAGTGATACCACATCATCTCTGGAGGTGCTGTGGACCTTTCAGACTCCACAGAGCCAAGTGCTAGGAAGAAATCCACAAGAAAACTCCTCCCTCTGTCCTCTGAGCAGTGAAGAAGTCTTGGACTCAAGGACCTACAGAGGCAAAGTAGAACAAAAGCAGCATTCTTTTAATGGAGTTTGTCTATTACGGTTTGCAGATAAGAGAAGAGCCCTGGGAAGGAAGAAGAGGAGGGCAGCAGGCAAAATGCCATGTCACAGAGTACAGAGATGTGGCATCAACTGAAGCTGTTCAGTCAGCTTCCTTGCTTGTAATTCCTTGCCTGTGTAATACACCACAATGGGCCTAGTTCTTATGTTTATCCAACAAGGGAAGAGAAGTGTATCCATCTACATCCTACAGGCTCATTCAGTCATTAACACAGGTTGAATTCTAAATAATGAAATAGTGATATATTTTTTAAATCGGGACATCTGCCTTCTGAAAACTTTTTAGGACCTCTCATGTTTTAAAAATGAAGGAAAAGTAACTAGAATTTTCTCACAGATAACTCACTAAGACAAAAGTAATAAAAGCCAATTAAATAAAACAGATTTCTTACTTGCCCAGTGGCAATGACCACTGTTTTCCTTTGTATATAAAATTATCTAAATATTTCCTATGCAGTGTAACATCTCTTAGCTTTGCTTATTTATTTATAACATAATGTTTTAAGTGCAATTTAGATATATTAAGAATCCATGTAGTTTTGAATATTTCCACTGATCTATAAAACTCTTCTGCTTGCCTTTCTTGCCCCTTGCCTTGCCTTCCACCACTTTCTTTCACTCTCTTTCTCTTTCACTTTCTTTTTCTCTATTCTAATCTTAATTTTATTTCCATCTAGTATTTCCAAATCCCTAATTACATGTCAATTTCCTTATTTTGTATACTACTTCTGTTCAATATTTATATATTTATTTCTCTATAAGATTTGCGATTCTAGTCCAGCTCAATTTCATAAACCTGTGATTTATATGTAACCTGCAGTTACATTGCAGATTAGAAAAAAAAATCACTATCTTTATGAAGCGATGATGAACTGTACACACATATGGGTATAGATTTGCACATTTAATTGAAAACTTGACTTGATTTTTATTCTCTGAATGATGCATGTAGGTTTTATTGCTCCTTACCTGCACACTGGAAAGAACATTGTCAATGCTTGAAATGATTTTATGTACTTGAACACCACCTGATTTAATGCATCAGCTGACAAGGACAAAGACATTGATTAAATGTCCTGCCTCAGGTGTCCAGAAGGCTGGAAAAGGTTGTCCCCTCAAAATAACCACTGAAACTTCACCCAGTAATCATTAACCCAGTATTTGGTCCAAGCTTTGGGAATAACAGGAGGCTTTAAAAAGCGGCAGTCAGAAAACACTCGGTGTGACTTAGGAGACTATTTGGTCTTGTAGTACATTAAGGGAGTCGAATGGTCAGAGTCTCTCCTGACTGGTAAGAAATGCATTGGGCATTTGATCCTTGGAAGGGCACCTCTGGACTCGGCTCTTAGCGAGCAGGTAGAGAGCCCAAGGGTGCACGGCGAGCACAGAGTGCTTGCAGGGGGATTGTGAGACACTCGGTACTCTCAGCTCATTTCAGTTTGTAAAAGCTCTGGGCGGCCTGCACTGACCCTTGACAAAGTTGGTGTCTGCACTGCCAAGGAGCAGATGAACGCCTGAGCCTTAAATCGCTGCTTGGTGGGCTACAACACAGCAACACCCAGCCACTGGGTTTCTAGCCAGGCACGACCATTAGATCTCTTGATTTGAGGCAGTTCTCCTAGACTGCATCAACAGTTTTTCACAGTCAGTAAAATCCATGTGGCATTGCAGAAACCTTGACGAGAATAATTTCATCACAGCAGCTGAAGGAAGTGAGACATCGCCTTGGAGCAAAGAAGCTTTCAGAAGTCTCAAAGCCATCTGAGCCATGTGGTCCTACCACTAGCTCAAATTAGAAGATGACCTCCTCTTGGGGTAAGATGCAGTCCAAAGATCCAGAGCAGACCAACACAGACAAAGGCTCAAGGGAAGGAAGGAACCTGTTTCAAGAAATAAACCCAGTAAAAGACTCCAGGTCTCCCATTCTTGGCTGGTGTCCTATGAAGCGATCACTTCCTGCTCCCCATTGTAGTTAGGAAACCTACAAATTAATAAAAAGAGTGCTGCTGTTGCTAAAACCAGCCTCTTAACCTAAACGATCCTCTTGTGAACCTCAAATGAAATCAATTATGTAGTGCTCAGCTGATCTGTGCAGCAGCACCATTAATATGGTTGTCTAATTTACAGAGCAGCCAGGTTCTGGTTTACAGTGCTAGAGCGGGTAGAAGGTAATTAGTGGTCTATTTCCTCTGCACACCGGAGCAGAAACTTGTGTATAAAGAAAGTTCTTCTGGCAGGTGCGCCATGCTAAAAAGCTTTCACCTAAAATTATACAGCCTGACAAACAATATAAAAAAGCAGATTGCCCAATAAACAAATAACATATCAGCCATTTATACAAAACCATAGTACTTAGACTCCTCAAGCTTGAAATGACTGTGTATTTTTTCCCCATTAAAATGTTATTATGGTCTATGCATAAATTGTTTTAAATTGAGATTTGACATCACCGTGCTTTCAAAGTCTGGATAGATTTAACACTTTTTCTAAGATGAAACATTAGCTCTGGGGGGGATGTGGAATTAGCTCCAAGGATTTGGTCTAGTGAAAGGTGTACCTGTCCATAGCAGGAGGGTTGGAAATAGAGGATTTTTAAGGTCCCTTCCAACCCAAACCATTCTATAATTCTACAATTTCCTTCCCATCTGGAGGCATGATACATGGGGCCAGCAGCTTCTGGGGCTTTGGTGCCTTTGCAGGAGCCAAGCAGGAGCAATGGAAGGGATGCTGAAGGAAACAAACTCTTCTGGAGGTGAGGCCACACTGCAAACCCCCTCTGTGCCCTTCCCTGGGGTTTCGCCCAAGCTCCTCATTTCTTTTTCAGAGTGTTAGACTTAGACACTCCATGAGCCAAAGGGGAAAAGGCATCCAAATTAGAGCTCCGCAAAGCAAAAGTCCCATTCTCCCTCCTGCCATCCAGTGGCTTGTACTCGGCCCGTGTGCTGCTTCCCATATCAGCCACTCCCCTCAAACCAGACCCTGGCACAGGTCCCTCTGCCTCCATGACCCTGCCTTGCCAGCATCTCTTTTTTTACCAAGGGCTGCACTTGTTCCATGTGTACAGCTGCAAATGTTTTAGTCCCCCTCAGTGGGTGGGAGCAGCAGGGCTAGGCTCTGGGGGCTGTGGTCTGCAGACCACAAAGCTGCAGGTTTTTTCCACAAGGGGGTGGAAAAAAAGACCAGGAAGCCAGCCAAGCCCTCAGAGACAACCTGTGAGCTGTACTCAGGAAAGGCAAATAGCCCCTGCTAATTGCTGCCAACGTGAGCACCAGGCAGATGGATGCAATGTGTTTAGCTCATGAGTCTTCACCTGCTGCAAAGGGAACAGCTAACTCAGGCTTGGACATCTGTAGTTATGTGAGAGAAATCCCACCTACATATACTGTTGTTTCAATTTGGCATTATCTGCTAATGAACACACTTGTGCTTCGGGGTTTGGAGAGAAGGAAGAGGTGGGAAGCTGTGCCCAAAGCCCTTAATTCATTTCTAAACACTGCCTTGTCATATCAATAGCCTGATACAAACATGATACCAAGCCTGATACCATGACACAGGGCTGGGGAAGACACAGCAGTTTCTTGCCTCAGGAAACAACATAGAAGTTCACTGCTATAATATATGGTTGTCTAAAATCAGTGAGATCACCAAGGAACCTGGCCTCCTCCCAAAGACCATTCCCCCCTCCTAAACACCATTACCCCAAGCCTGACACCTGCAACACCTTTCTGGCTAGGTTCAGAGAAGAAGGTTTTCTTCCACAGAAGTCCCTGCAGCTTCTCTGCATGGACATGAAAAACATTGGCTGATATGCACAAGGACCAGGGACAAGTCCATTCTGAAATGGAAAGATGTTCTTGGAGGGAACTGATGCATCGGCCTTTGCTCCTGGACTTCCTTGAAGAGGGTTTTTTTTCTGCTAGATTGGTTGGTTGGTTATTGTTTTCACAAGCAGTAAAAAACCTGAGCCAGGAGTGTGCTGTGATCAGCCAGTTCAGGTCCTTTTCTTCTTGTCTCTGGGATGCACTATCGGCTCACAGACTTGGACTGAAGTGGTTTGAGCCTTTATGTCTTGCTGACAAAGGCTTCCTTGCGATCACTCAGGAGGCAGTCATGTTCTCATGCTTTCAGGTGCAGCAGGATCTGATTTGCCAGCGCGTGGCAGGAGCCCCTGCTGCCGGACTTCTGCCTCTCACACTGGTGTGCAGTCCCCAGCTGTAGCTCTGCTAAGGGCAGGGGCTGCCTCAGCTTGGGCTGTCAGAGTTGGATGACATCTTCAAGCTGCTCCCAGAACCAGCCAAAGCTTCCTCTCTTTCCCACCTGCTTTTCTAGTGGAGGTTTGGCACAGTGTGGTGGAAAGAAGACCTGGTTTTGCAGCCCCCTTGGAGGGCCAAGTTTCCTGTGTAAGTAAGTGGCCATCTCAGACACTGATTGTTTCTGCCACAAGGCTTGGCAGATTTAATTTTTCAGACCACCAAGGCTTTTTTCCTTCCTCACACAGAAATACAATTTTTCAAGTTTCCTACAACTGTAATTGGTGATGAGAGGTGTGCTTTGCAAAATGTTTGTGAGTACAGAAGAGCAAGGACTGCACTTGGATGCACACATTCTAGGACACTTTGAAAAGAAGTTTTTAATGTTAGAAAGTTAGGAGGTTAGGGCTGCAGCTGGTGAGTAGATCGGAAATCTTAGTTCAGGGAGTTAGGACAAGCACTCCAGGACTGCCTGAGCTGAAGCTGTCACCAGTGGGGACAGAAGCTGTGACCAAGTGGGAACCGGTCTGAAGGTGACAGGAAGGTCACTCTGGAGGTGTTATAGGAAAATAATCTGTAAAGCATTCAGTGACAGTAGGGACATAAAATAGCTGTGTCCCACCCACCCACTGCCAGTCTAAGCAGAATGCATCATTTAAGTGCCCCGGGGCTGGTCCACACTGGGAAGTAGAGACAGTTCCATGTCCCTGTGCAGGATGCAGGTTCTCCCCAGGAAGGCATGAAGGCAGTAGGTTGTGCAAGCACTTTCCCACACGAAGCCCTGAGAAGTGCACCTGCTAACCCTCAGATATGGGCAGCATCACTTCTCCACATACAGAAACTCAGCTTTATGGTTAGCTGACATGAGATGGGAGGGGGCTTAGGGGATAAACCTGGACTAGATACAAATTAGGACACCTTCTTAAAGATAGGTGAATGACAATTAGAAATATTCCAAACAAAAACAAAATATTTCGCTGTTATTTCCTGGCACTCCTTTACCCCTTTCTTTCTCATCTGTCTGAAAAATTGTGACCATCATTTCAGTTTAGGGATCTGGAGCCTCGAGGCATTCTCTGTGTAATCATGATCCAGACTGGCTTATTATTAACCGAAAGAGCTGTGAAGAACAAAAATGCTTGTTGGCTTATTAGTACTGTTTATATTGCCAGATGCTGACAGACAAGCAAATTATGTACTGTCTGCAATTTTTTGGTTAAAGACATTGAAGGAGAACCATTTCAACACATGGAAGTACACAAGCTGTTACAATGGAAACCTCTCCAAAAAAGCTGAAGTCCTGGATTGGCTCATTTCAGGTGTAAGAGTCTTTCCAGGTACATTTCTGCAGAAACCAAAACTTGAACAACAAGGTATAAATCAGGATTTAGAACTCACAACAGCCTGGTAAGGTTGTCAGTAGCCCTAAACATAAAATTTGAAAATGGTTATTCTTCAAAAAATATGTTTATTCAATTTAATAAAAAAATAACCTTTAAACTCCCAGAGACTCAGTCAAGAAGCATTTGGATCAAGATTCTGGTTTTTACAGCAAAAAATTGAAACCACTTATTGGAAGAGGAATTGCATTCCCTGAAATAGAGGCAAACACATTCTCAAAAATTTATTTAATCAGAACCCCATTTTCAGTTGCAAAACAATTGCAAGACTTTGTGGGCTGGTCATAGCAATTGATCCCATCCTTAAGTGCTGCAAGTCACCTTATATCATGTTTAGACCCCACTGGCACCATTCCGAAGAATAGTATCAGTAATATATATTAGTGCAGAGCAGTAATTTTGTTTTGAAAATTTTGGAAGAAGGAAATTAACCTGAAAATTTAGATGCCAGAACATTACTTTCTCTAATAATGACAAAATCTCCAGTCTTACATTCAACAATTATCTGCAGAGACTATTTTAAGTACACATATATTTGAATTTTTACCTCTGTCTGCGTTTTACAGACATCCTCGACTTCATTCATATGACTGAAGTTCATTGCTTGATTAGATGATAGCATATTGACCACAACATTCTCCAATACCCATAAGTCATGTTTGACACTGCCTAAATGTGTTGAGTTTGTGTGGCAAAGTTTTGCTGGTGGGGGTGGGCACAGGGGTGGCTTCTGTGAGAAGCTGCCAGAAGCTTCCTCTTTGTCCAACAGAGCCAATGCCAGCTGGCTCCAAGGTGGACCCACCACTGGCCAACGCTGAATCCATCAGCCATGGTCATAGCAGTGTATTTAAGGAGGGAGAGAAAACCTCTGCTCAATTGCAGCAGAAGAGAGGAGTGAGAATACATGAGAGGAACATCCTTGAAGACATCAAGGTCAGTGAAGAAGGAAGGGAAGGAAGTGCTCCAGGCATTGTAGCAGAGATTCCCCTGCAGCCCGTGATGAGGCAGCTGTACCCCAACAACCCATGGAGGTCCACAGTGGAACAAATACCCACCACAGCCTGTGGAAGACCCTACTCCAGAGCAGGTGGATGCCCGAAGGAGAGAGACTGTGACCATGTGGACAGTCCATGCTGGAGCAGGTTCCTGGCAGGACTTGAGGCCCTGTGAAGAGAGCAGCCCATGCTGGAGCAGGTTTGCTGGCGGGACTTGTGGCCCTGTGGGGACCCACACTGGAGCAGCCTGTTCCTGAAGGATTGCACCCTGTGGAAGGAATCCATGCTGGAGCAGTTTGTGAAGAACTGCAGCCCACGGGAAGGACTCGCAGAGGACTGTCTCCTGTGGGAGGGACCACACGCGGGAGCAGGGGAGGAGTGGGAGAAGTCCTCACCCTGAGGAGGGAGGAGCAGTGTAGACAACATGTCATGAAATGAGCTCAGCCCCATTTCCCATCCCCTTGTGACCCTGGCGGGAGGAGGGAGAGAAGATTGGGAGTGAAGTGAAGTCCAGGAAGAAGCTCTCAGTCCTACCTGCTGTTCTTGCTTAGTAACAGCTTCTAGTTGAGCATCCCAGGAGTTTTACATATGTGAGCTTAGTCACCAAAAGGAAACACTGCTCTGCCTGGCTCTTCTGTGCTGCGCACATGGGCATATTGACCCAAAGAGCTGTCTCATGGGCAGAGGAATTTTGCAGGGGCTAAAGTTAAGGGCAGTGAAATGATCAGACTGTTGGTTATTCTCACTATGCCAGACA
This sequence comes from Dryoscopus gambensis, assembly GCA_013389985.1. Taxonomy (NCBI): domain Eukaryota; kingdom Metazoa; phylum Chordata; class Aves; order Passeriformes; family Malaconotidae; genus Dryoscopus; species Dryoscopus gambensis. Next base: position 122,136 of record WEIT01008889.1, read on the forward strand.
CCCAAAGCAACAGTAGGAGTCCCCCAGAATTTGCAGATGCTGCTTCTCCAAAGCACTACATGTTTGAAGTATGACAGCATGGTAATCCTGACAGGGAAACAACAGCAAATATTAAGCAAGAACTACTTGGTCCTGAAATGTGACAATGGAGAAAGGATGAGACATCTGGTCCCGAGTTTCAATAAAATTTATCCAGGAGAGTCCAACAGGGTCTAACAGAGGTTTGTCCCTTTCTGCATATGTGGAGCATGTTTACGCTCTGCAGAACATCACCAGAAGAAAACCACAGAAGAATATTTTATTAAATGGACTGCAGGACCAGCCCAGAGGGCAAAGGAGTGCTCTTGAGCCAGGCCACTATGCTCTGGAGGAGTTTTCAGCAGGGATTAGCACAGTCTATCTCCTGGCTGAACAGTCTTTCATGCACCCAGTACCTGCTGAATCCCTTCAGGCTCCCAGGACTTTGACTTCAGCTGTGCCCTTTGCAAGGGGAAAGGGACAGCACTTCAGGGGGACGATCTCTCTGAACAAGATCAAGGCAGCACTTGAGAAAACAAAAAGGGTTTGGTGAGATTCAGTTGCCTGATTGTAGGTGCTGTGACGGCTACTTCAGGATAGCCTGTCTGGTCTCCAGTTGCAGCTTTGCAATGGGGATGTCTCCCATAGAACCCCTGTTATCTTTGGTACGTACCTTGGATATCTTACACAATTAAAGGACCCTTGGAATTAAGATTTAGGCAACTAAGTGATTTCCCTACTGCCTGTGAAATACTTAGTGCTACCATGTCCTGTTCTTATAAAGAAGATGTTTTTATGTTATTCCAACCTAAGGTGCTTTGTCCTTCTTGCAGCCCAGTAAAAGCCATTCAAATGAAACATGAGTCCCTTGAAAACATCCAGGCTGCTCATAGCAACCAGACTGCCATGGGATGGTAATGCCAAGGTTTGTTTTCAGTCAGTGTGACAGAAACAGTGATTCATAAAATAGCTGCTAGTCGGTGCAAGGTAGGACTGTAAACCATGCTATGAATCTTTTCCAGGGCTGGAATTGCCGACATCAGGTTCTCATATATTACTATTTTATGATTTGTACTACAGTGAAGGCTTTCAGTGCCTTGCTGCTCCTACCACTGTACAAGCCCAAAGGTTCAGTATTGTAAACGGGGCAAATTTTGTGGGAAAGCCAATGTCTTACATTAGCCCAGTGGAAAGCTTGGGAAAAAATGGGCAGGTTTTCCTGAACACAGGTGCTTTCCCCACTTCTCTACCAGGTTTGAAATAGCTTTTGGTGCCCCCAAGCTTTTCTTATTTTCCAGTCACATTACCTAAGTGCTCCTTTGGCACTTAAGTATGGACTCAAGTCTATTCACAAGCTGCATCTTGCCCTAGACCCAATCTCTGTTTCAGGCACAAATTTGAAGTGAGATGTGGGGTAAAGCAAGGAGAAAGTTTTAACTCCTGCCATCTCTCAGCATGGACTTAAAAGTGTTTGTGCCTGCAACATGGACTAGCCTCAAGAGCACCAAGGGCTGGCGAAGTCACTCAGTGCCTGGATTCAGCAAGTACATCCAGGAGCAGGGGTGGGGATGCACTCTCTGTTAGCCATGGTTCACACCAGGCTCCAGGCTTTGCTTTGGCCAGTGTTCCACCTGCCACGGTAGATGTATCTGGAGGAACTTAACTGTACAGAGCAGTACTGACCTCCCCTCCCAGTAAGATGATTTCTTCCTTCCATAGCCATCTGGATGACACTTCAGCAATGGTATCCTGTAAATCTGGAAGTGTCAGGATTATAATTATTTCACATTACAATCATTATCACTGCCCTGGCAGGCTTCACTGAAGCAGATATTAGCTGCTTTGCTACTTGGCAGTAAATTTTTCAATGGTAGACATTATGGCTGGTAGCATTATGTATTGGTTGCATTTAACCTCCTTGCCTATTTCCTTTGGACCTTAAACATGCTTTATTATATCAAATAGCAATCAACATTCCTCAGGGGTGAAGGTAGCTACGTGACATATTTACTGAGGCGGCCAGCTGTCGCCACTTGGCAAGCACCTTTTATCATAAGCTGGTTGAATTTAACATATATCAGCATTTATCAGCCCCGACTTTGTCAGTTTTATAAACGAAAACCGAGAGACAATAAATCATTTGGTGCCCAGGTGATACTGCATACATAAGAGAGCATATTTACCAGGCCGGGTGGATTCAACCCACAAAAGGTACCTGAGGTTCTGTTATTTGATGTGTATTGAATATAGCCTCAGATGCCTTTTTTTGGCACACAGTCTACATCTGAAAGCTTTGGTGAGACGTGTGCTGGATGGTCCCATTTGTTTTCTTCTAGGCTGGCTGCTTCAGCCTTCACTCCTGCTCAGTAGTATGTCAACTTTCACTGACTTCTGCTGAAAGGCTTTTGACTGAGCATCCATAACATAATTAATGTCTTCTCACTTGTGGGGGATGGAGCACAGAGCTGGGAGGAGAAACACTCTGAGGTGAGATAAGCCTCCATTCTTAAACATAAATGATTGCTCTAATACTGTGCAATCATGCTTTATCCCAGTCTCACAGATGTCAAGTGACTCTTCTAGGGTTAACCAGGACTTGTAAGTGACATCTATACCAGTAGTTTAGTCTCTTTTCCTTCTTCCCTGCTTTTCAGCTGAAAACAGCCAAGCTTATTCTTTCTCTCTCCAGCTTCCCTGCTACCAGAGGAAGAGGAACAGCATAGGCAGGCTCAGGACTGCAGAGGAATGTATTTCTGCTCCTTTCCTGATGTCCCCACTGGAAGCACAGTCAGTCCTAGGACATGCTCCTGACAAAGCTGCTAACTTCCAAGAGCTTTCTAAGCTATGAAACAGGAAACCTTTAAAGGACTGATTCCCTACAACTTTCTTTGCAAATGAACTATAACCATGACAACTGCAGAAACATGGCATTCTGCACCATATAATCCCAGATTCTCTAATGATGATAAGTGATGCTTCGAAGTCTCTGGACACTGCCTGCTGTTACCTGAGCTTGCAGGTTTTCCTCTGTTATCTCCACTAGAGCTCTGTTTGTCAAAGCGGGTAAGTCTGCTTGTACCTGGTCTATCCTGGAAGCTCATACATCTTCACACTGTGTGAAAATTGCTCAAAACTTTCTTTTCACCTGAAAAATCTCTCCTGTCACTGACATATACATAAATTCCCACTGCCATAAACAGGAACCATGCTTTGCACTACAATTCATTGAATCAGAGCTGACGTGACTGACTGCAAGATCTCTCAGAAAAAATTGTTTAAAGGGATGTGAGACTGTTGGCTCTTCATTTCATATGATCACTGGACCCAAATTCAGCTATAATTGCCAGTGTTGCTGTGACACAACAGGCTAAACGGATGTCCCCAAAGTGGGGTGTGTGCAAGGTGATCCACTGGGGTATGGGAAGAAAATATGGTTTTGATACCATTAATAAATAAACTAAAAAACCAAACTAAACCAAACCAAACCAAACCAAAAAAACAACCAACCAAACAAAAAAACCCAAAAAACACAAACCCCCAACAAAACAAAAAAGAAACAAAACCAAAACCAAACCAAAAAACCACACACACACAAAAATCCCCCAACAAACAAAAAAACCCCAACCCCAATAGCTTATTTTGGGTGTGCCCCAAACACTGTTCTAAGATGTCAAATTCCAGTCACATTCAGATAATAATTTACTGGGGAACAACAACCCCTTTAACACAGCCTAAATTTAAACATTTCATGGATCATGTATTAACATTTCATTTCCAAGTGTGTTTGTCTGGATATTGGCCTAATTTCTTTAAATGAGCGCTAATAGGCTAAACAACTTTGAAATGACAACAAATGATAAAGTTGCAGCATATTAGTTTGATTTTGATTTTGACACTCCTTTTAAAGAAGAGTTGTTCTTCCTTTTCCAGGCTTATTTTGAACAAGCTGCTGTAGAAAAAAGTACATTTTTTGTTAATTTGACTGAAAGATAATTGTAGCCAGTGTTAAACTTGTCTAAAAATCTTACACATCATTTTGAAGTTGTTTTATCCTTGAAGACTTTATTGATATTGATATTGATTATTATTAATATTGATAGTCTATCTCACTTGAATCACCAACTCTTTATGGGCATTCAGGTGTGTGGTTTCCTTATCCAGAGTCATTATGTGTGCTTGGATTTGCCCACATTCACACCTTTCTTACTCCAGGATTAATCATCCCAGCTTCCATTGTCCCTTAACATCCTTCCATGCTTTGCCAGTAGTTTACAAGTCTATAACAGACCTCTAGATAGCTCTTTAATGTTTTTTCAATACAGCTTATATTAGATCAGGTACTCAGCCCTGAGTGCTACTGGGTTTAAGAATAACTCAGGTGGTGAGTTAGCACCTCTGAGCTGTTAGCAACGCTCAGCTGCAACATCATGCCTTGCTCTGGAAGTACTCTTATTTAGGGCTGCCTTTATGATCACACTTAACCCAGATTTCAGTGACATTTAAATAGTAGTGCTTAACATGCTTAAGTGCTCCAGAAACTTTTCTTGTGTGCACTGAAAAAATGAGGAGTTACTGATCCTAACAGGCTGCCAGCTGGCCCTCACAGCTCCTGGTCTTTCCAGATCCTCTGTTAGGTTCATGCAGGGTCAAACTGCAAAAATTTAAGAGAAAACAAAACAGAGCAGCCCTGGCCACCATCACGAGACCTTAACGAGCCCAAGAGAGGTGCTCCTGTCTCTTCCAGTCCTACTGAGCTGTCTCCCTGACAGCTAAAACTTAACCCTCCCCTGGACGTTTTCTGCCCTACCACAGGAAGCTTGCCTTCTGTATTAATCCAGGGTCTCAGGTGCAACACATCTTTCTGGTGAAAAAGCACATGGATCTGAGGGAATGTGGCTGTTTTGAACCATCGTGTGCAAAAAGCATTACTGGCATCAGCGTCTTCCCACCTAAAACCCAAGGACAAATCTTACCACCCTGCCACGGAGCAATATGCTGGACAAACTCTTCTGCTTCTCTTCAGAAAGAAGAGCATCACGTTTAAAATCACCGTGCTTTATCTCGGAGGATCTTCTGGAAGGAGAAAGATCCGATCTTTACAACTGCTTGTAACTTGCCCCCAGAAGCTGATGGGACCGCTCAGCTGGCAAAGAGCAGATTCCCGGGGGCCTCGGGACCACGCAGGGGTGGTACGAGACCCTGGGCGGTTTCGGCCATCCCAAAAGGCAGCCGCTGCCGGCCTCGTTGTGCAGAGCACGTCTCACCCCGCTCGGGGCTCTGCCAAGGGCAGGTCAGCGCTGTCCTTCAAGGGCGAGCCCCGCCGGCTCTGACGACAGTGTCACTGCAAAGACATTTGCCCCGCAGCAGCTCTGCCGGCGTTCCGATGCCTGCACCCCGGCCGCGCTCGCCCGCCCCGGGAGCAGCACAGGCCGTGAGG